>WSYH01005238.1:0-46055 GCA_036426205.1 Ascaphus truei | reverse complement strand
GAGGAGCGGCGCATTCCAGGTATCTGCCAGGTACATACTGGGTATTTTCTCGAATAAAGTGTGTCGGTGCAGTATGCATGTAATATAGCAAAAGACAAAAATCCTCAGCGCTACATCCAATACGATAAATCATATAGTTGTTGTACTTCATAAGTGAGGGTCATTTAATTAAATTCTTTGGCCAAAGCATTTTAAGCTTGCAAATCATGTCACGGTATCCCCTCTTTTGTTATATTACAAGTACAAGCAGTCTGATATGCAGCACTCCAATACAACAACAACAGCCTACAGTTTGTAAAGCATTTTAAAAAAATTTATAAATGCCATTGCACCCATGAAAGAGCTCTGATTTTTAATTGCTATTTAGCTAAAATGCTTACTACTGACCTGTTGCCGTTTCATTTGTTGAATCTCAAGAGTTCAGACAGCTTACGCAAAGTACCTTACCTTCTCCAGCATGTTCCACGCTACAGGTAGGTCCATTGGAACAGTCACCATCAAAACCAATGTCGGTATCTCTCTCTCAGTGTCTGCACCCAATCCTCAAAGCAATGTATTCTCATTCCAAGCAGGAACAAAATGGCAGCACTCCAGAGGAGTGGATTTATTTAAAGTGAAATTAGATAAATAAATTCAATATTAGTCCTCTGGAGTTTTTTTCCTGCTTGGAAAGGGAATACGTTGCTTTAGGTCTGCGCCATTTGGCGCATGGCATGTCCCTGAGGCAGTTCCAAACAAGTTACCTTTTTTCTTTATCTAGTCCAATCAATCCCCAACATTCCCACTCCATGATTTACCCTCACCAAAATCAGTGTGCAGCCGAGAGATAGAAGTGGTATTTTATATCTCCAGGTTTGTATTTTTGTATTTTTGTCGCAGGATTATTTGGCAGGTTTTTAAAAGAACTACAGTGGGTTAATTGACCATAAGTTTTTTTTTTTTAATCTGTTTTACATTCTGACATCGGATTTGAAATAAACACGCCCGGTGGACTGGATTTACATTAAAACCGATATCAGATTATTTAAAATCTGAGAAATTGAGTTTTATGGATTTTTTTAATTTTGAATGAAAAACCCAGGATAATCCGGGAAGAGGGTTTGGACCAGTTCGCCAATTTTTACAAATAAGTAAACATGGGAAGGATTTATATCAAGGGAGAAATCTGATTACCATCATTGGAGTCAGGAAGAAGTAAATTTTTTCCCGTTATGAGACATCATTGGATATTGTTTCACTGGGGTTTTTCTGTTTGCCTTCCCCTGGATCAATAAACGGGACTATAAATAGACATATAGCATAACCTATTGTCATCTAAATTTAACATAGGTCGATCTTAATGGACATATGGGTTTTTTCAACTTCATCTACAGCGTAACTATGTAACATGGAAAATCAATTAATATTTCATATTATATTACAGGGGATATTCATAAGATTAGAAAGATTAGCAATGATTGAAAGCAATGCATGATATAACTACTATACTAAGGAAATATTTAGAGATTAATGAATGAAGCAATGTCTTATTTTTTTTAAGAAGTGCACTATCTAATGTAATGTCTTTTTAAAGATTCTTAGAAAATTATTTGACACAATTATTTTCTTTCTGATTCTTGTTTTTTTTCTCTCCAGATTTGTGCCTGTAGGGTTGGGGAATACACCTTATACAAACCTTTTCTTGGGCATGTCGAGGAAAAATTTATATTTTTAGGAAGTTATTAATTTCAACATATATGGGTAAACTGTGTAAAGGGCATTCATTTTTTTTTTTTTTAAAGAAAGAAATGGGGAGTTTTTAAATCCCATCCTTTGTTCTTGTTTTTTTTTTTGCACACACTAATACTAATGGCATTGAATATTGGGATGGTAAATTATATGTTGATGATAACATAGGATGATGAGTGCAATCTACATCTTTAGGAAAACAACTGTTGGAAATGTTTACATGCTTTTCTTCCTACAGAATGTAGCCCCGAGGTAAAATTTGGCTCCCTGACCTCCCTCCGCGCTTACCGGGTGGTCACGGGTGCCGCCGGAGGCAGCGGTGGACCCGCCGGGAGAACGCGAGGGTGGGGGCCATTGCAGGGAGCAGAGCGGGACTGTGCGGTGCAGGCCGGTTGCCGGGGACGCGATCGGGCCGTCGCTAAGGCCGCGATCGCGTTGCCACCGGCCCGGCGGCTTGAGAAGAGAGCGCCGCCATTGCGCGTTAGCTCGCGCATGCGCAGTAGGCACAAAGTGCAGGGAAGGCCCCAGAGAGATCGCGCGAGGGCAGGACAGGGAAGAGAGAGGTTGAGGCGGCCATTAGGGGTTCGCGCATGCGCAGGGCAAGTGCGCACGCGGCCCCAGTGTTTAGGCAGCCCCCTGGGAACTACAATTCCCAGGAGGCTTAGGGAGACAGGCATCAGGTGCCTGAGTGTGGCCAATAGGGCTGGAGGAAGCTCAGCCGGGGAATATAGATACATTTCCCGGGCTTTGCATGCGTCAGTCAGGCAGAGGAGAAGGAAGGAGTAGGAAGGGTGCAGGGAGCGCGTGGCTCCTGCATCAGGTAAGGGTTCTCCTTAGGTCCCCAGGCAGGCCCCAATTCCCGGTAAGGGCAGGGGGTAACTGAAGAGGGACGGCCCTAGATAAGGAGGTTATCCTTAGGTGCGGAAGGTGCAATTTGGCAGTGCCACAGCGGATAGGGCTGTGCGCACTGGCAAATAGGCACAGCGTGCAAGCAGTGGATTTGCTGCGGGTTCCAGTGAATGGTGTGTATCGTTCTGTGTGTGTTGCTGCATGTGCTGGGCGCAGTGTGTGCAGCGTGTGTGAATGCCTGCAGGCTGACAGTGAGAGCTGTATGTCTGCTGCAGGCTGTTAGGTGTTAGTTAGCAGTTACAGATAGGACTGGGTAGCTAGGGAAGGAGGGGGCAGGTTATTGTTCCACAGGCCCTAGGAGTTTTCCCCAAGCCATCCCAGGTTGCGGTTCATCAGGGACAGGCCCTAGGTTAGGGTTCCTGTCCTGATAGGGTTAGTTAGGGATAGCGGCAGTTGCTGTTCCCATGCGGTTGGTGTTGCCGTGATTCTGTTGCTGTTCCCGGGAAGCGGTGGGACCCTCGTTGGGGTCCACAGAGAGAAGAACCTGGATAGGATCAGATGGACGTCTGACCCTTTTAGAAGTGTGTTGCGGTCCTGAGCATCGGAGTGCTCGGAAGGTACTTCAGTATTATAAGTGCACCAACTGGGCCCTAGCTTAATTTAGTGACTGCGCAGTCACCCACGACCTCCGTAGGATTACGGGACATTGGGTGTGGGGGATCACAGGACACTGGGTGGGAACACCAGACATTGGGCTGAGGTGATGCGGATAGAGCATCAGGTTACGTTATGTTATGTTATGTGATGTGTGACATGTCGTGTTAGTAAAGTGTTAGTATTTTATCTATGAGTGTTATTGTATTTCTTACCCAGGGCTATCTTTCATAACGGGGATCCTGGGTAAGTGGAGGCGCTGCACCAGGTAATGGTAAGGGTTTCCCCAGGCTCCCAGCTAGCGGAGGCTCAGATCTCCTGGAGCCGCAGGTGTGATACAGTTACCATTAGTCCCTTAGAGCAGGTGTGTTGCGGGGAAAGGAACCGGTTAGACCACGAGGGGCCAATGTGAGATTGGGTGGGTCGGCCGGTTCACAAAAAGGGCTACAAGTAAATAAATTATCAGAGTTTTGAAAACGTAGAAGAAAGTGTTGTGATGAGAATGCTTTTTTTTAGACCAGTAGGACCTTACTTTTAAGATTAAAAGAGAGATTACAGAGAAATCTCTCTCATACCCATAAAAAAATAGGTCTTGGAATACAAAAAAAATATGTATGTTACCTCCTAAGAAAAAATAGAAGCACTGTCAAAAATATGGTATTGCATTTGTAACAATACCATTCAAAAGGGTGTGAAAAGCAACAAATTATACACATAAGATGTTTATAATGAAAGATATTAAACTGAACAAACCTATAGGGGCCTATTCTATAAACCGCGATAATCCACTTATTGAGGCCTTTTCGGCCTCAATGCCTACTGCTATTCAGTAAGCCTTGATAAGTGACGATAAATGCATAAAATCGCCAATTTTTTCTGCCGTCCAAAACATATTGACGAGTGAGCAGCGATAAGCCACTTCTTGGAAGGTTTTGAAATTTGTGCAATTCTAGTTGCCTCTATTCGTATATCGAGGCTAATCGCAGTTCTAGAAAGGCAAGTTTCTCCCAAAATGCTCATGCAAGGAAAAATTTGTGTGACGATGGGGAGAACCTGCTGAGAAGGTGGCGAGAGAGGATTTAGAAAAAAAGTCTTTTTGTCCTGCATCGGATTGATCTCAGGAGTCTCCGGAGCTGATACCCATTAATATCAGCACCGGATGCCCCCTGGTATGAATCCCATGCAATAAAAATGCGTTTACAGGCAACTTCATTACCTTACGGCTAACCGCTAAGGTAATGAAGGGGTTAACCACCAAAGTTGTAACCGAGTGATGGTGTAAAAAGGCGCTCAAAATAATACTAGTGCTCACTAATAATACAGTGAAAGAAATTTACACACTTAATATTTAGTGGCTTTAAGTGACTAAAATAGTGCAAACATAGAATCTACTATATATTTCTGAAAGCACTATATGTTTGTCTGCATGGCCTGTGTCCCTAGGGCCAATCGCATTGCACCTTTGGCCTGTCACACAGCCTCAGGCCATGCCCGCCCCCACACACCTCTCATTGGCCTGCGGCCAACACCACTGACACACTGTCCCACCCCTCAGTGACCTTTGGGAATGCTTCAAAGCACCTACTGCACCAACACACTTTATTCGAGCAAATACCCAGTATGTACCTGGCAGATACCTGGAATGCGCCGCTCCTCACCTCTGACAAGCCCCGTTGCGTTTGCCTTCCCAGCCTGGGTTCATGCCTGGCTGACGGGCGGCTGATCTGTTAAATGATAATGATTAGGATTTAATAGGCTGCAATGCTTCGCGTGTCTACCAGATGGCATAAATTCATGAATTGTAATGCAGTATATATATATATACTGTGCAGTATTGCAGCCAGCGGGAATAAAATGCTTCAATCCCTGCCTGGAAAATACCTCAATGCACTCGGGCAGAAAACAGTCACAAACCTCAATACACCCGGGTATACCCGAATTCGTGGGACTAGCCGAGCTCGAATAAAGTGTGTCGCCAGTGTGAGGTCCCAATCTCAGTAGCACTCCTTTTTGGCACAAATATATACTGTACTGTACGGTGTGGTGGGTTTGGGTTCTGAGCTTACAGAATGAACTTCTTCCTCAGTTAACCAATTGTTCATTAATATAGATGTTGTGGCTTCTTCCTGCAGCCCTAATTTTGCAATCTATTCTTCCCTGGTAAACACAGAGGTCAAGAATTGTTTTAATACCTGTAATTTCCTCAGTAACCACTTTCTCTAATCTGTTATGTATCTTTATTATTTTTTTTATTGATTTCTCCAGGGTTCTCTGTTGTTTTTGCTACAATTTTCATAACTTTTTCACTGTTCTTTTACAATTACATCTGGATCAAGATAAAGTAGTTTTCAGCACTGGTGTGAATTCTCTACTGTTATATTTGAGATTATTGATGTTCATTATTTGTGTCTTCTTTTGAATCAGTTTACATTACCTATTTCTATCTTTGAAACAACATTTTAATTTCAGCAAACCAATCTCATGTCAAAACAATTAAGGATGGTGCAGTCTTTTGTATCCATGTTACATCTTCATCAATTTCAGTCTTGATTTAATTAGGTTCATTTCATGTTTATTTCCTAATTGGATTCATCATAAAGAATGAATTTATGATATAGCAGTTTCTGCATTCTGGAAACTCGGAAACTCAAACAAACTGTCTCCATGTTAATTCCTATTGTCTTAACCATACTTGTCCACTGATGCTTTGTTTTTCTGCTGGGCACCAATATTTTCAATAAAATCTTTCATAATTATCTTAAAGTAGCATTTTTGTTTGTTAAGTTGGTTGGTTTCACGGTAGAAGCCTCTCTCTTTATTGTCTGTGTGACTTAATGTTGTGAAATACACTATTTTTGAAGCGTGTATTTCTTTGTCAATTGAATTATGATTCTGTCTGCCCTTTCTGATGAGTTTTAATACACTGCTATCTTTGATCAATTTCTTGTTAATGATGAATCCTACTCTCTTAATACCTATATTTTCTCCACATCTGTAAAATATTGAGTCTGCATTTTAGCTCAGTCAGGCCATAATATTTTATTTTTCTTCAGTAAAGCCTCCAATATTGCATTTAATCTTTCAAGTTGGTCTTCCAGTTCTTGCCATGCTATTTCAGATAGTTACATAGTTACATAGTAGATGAGGTTGAAAAAAGACGTACGTCCATCAAGTTCAACCAATGCTAAATTTAGACAACAGATACTTTATCCTATATCTCATGGGAAAAATAAATTCATTCCTGACTCCAAGAATTGGCAATTGGATTAATCCCTGGATCAACATCCTTCCCATGTATACTTATTTGGTATATCCCTGTATACCTTTCCTCTCCAAAAAGATGTCCAACCTTTTTTTTTTTACCTGTGGATCGTGGCTGTTGAGGATCATTGCATCGTGTACCAGGAGTTTCTGCTGCTGTTGCTGCTGTTGCTGTTGGAGTCGGATTCGGTCGGTGAAGACATCAAAAGTAAGAAAAGATAGATTGTATTTAATTTAATGTTGTATTATTTTTAGGTTGGCAGTTGCATTGGCATACTGTAACTTTTGTATTCCAATGTAAATATCTTTTGTTTGGTGTTTGTGTTTTTATTTGAAGGCTTTTTTAGGTTGGCGCTGTCTTGGCATTTTTATTAATTCAAATGTACAGTAATGTCTTTTTTATTTGATGCATGTATTTAGTTTTTTGCAGGCTGCCCATTGACTGACAGAGTGACAGACCATGCCCGTAGGGCATTGCTGTAGTACTGTGCCAATCAATTGGTTTATTGGCTTTTTTTAATTTATGGCAATATACTGTACAGTAACGTGGTTTTTATTTGATGCATAAGGTTATGGGGGAACTCTGTGAGTCCAGTCAGAGTCCAAGAGAAAGTGTGTGGGGAATAAGGCAGATAGAAATAAATCTACAACACCAGACATGAATCCACAGGATTCACACCATACTTTATGATGTTCGGGTGAGAGGCACGACTGCCTGTGGACATCCGTATGCGGGTATCTACAGATGGGGTACCCAATATGGCTCGCTATATGTATGTTATATGTATGTGAAGCAACTCCAGGACAGCCTGCACCACGCATATCAGTTGGCGGAAAAAGCCACGGCTCAGCTGAACGAGTGCAACAAACGAAGGTACGACCACAAGGTCGGCTATCAGGAACTTCGGCATGGAGACGACGTTCTCCTACGAAACCTAGGAATTACCGGTAAACACAAACTAGCTGACCGCTGGAGAGAAGGACCCTTCAAAGTAGAGTCCCAGATGTCAGTCCTTCCTGTCTACCGCATCCGAGATGTGGATGGCAGAGTAAAGGTCTGGCACCTAAATCACTTATTGACAATTCCTCAAGTGGGGGAAAGTGACCCCGAACTAGAGACTGTAGCAACGGCTAGTGAGCCAGAGGGGTCCGACGAGAACCCAATTCAGTGGCTTAACAAAATGAGGATCCTATGGAAGGAACCTCCTCTAGTTCAAATAAAGACTGGTGGGCACCTCCTGAAGGAGCAATGCGTAATGGGCCCATGTCGCATGTACCCGCCCCAGTGGATTCAACAAGCCATCCACTTGATCAAAGAAGCCCGAGCTTCGTTCCCTAAAGAGACTTTGTAGAGACTGATTCACCCCTTATGAGTGGGTCAGGGCCTCAGCCCATGACCCCTTGTCCCAAAAGGGAGACGCGGAAGAAGAGACTCGTAGGAGTCATCGAGTGAGACGCCCTCCCACTAGAGTGGCATATGATTCATTAGGGGCACCCCACTATGAGTCTCAGCAGATGGCTCGGAGCAAGCTAGCTTTGATCATAACTATGTTTACAGAGTTGTTCAACCTGGTTTAATAGTTAAATTGTATATAATAATCTTTATTTTTATTATATAATCTCATGTATGTTGTTCCCAACTGGGGACGCTGGAGCCTCCACCAGGGGGAGGATTTAGCCAGGTCCCCTACCTTCGGGTCTGTGGGGTGGGGGAAGGCTGCAGATCTACCCGGGTGCCACCAGCGCTGCTGGTGGAACTGGCATGGGTGCAGGAAGCGCTCTGGTAGGGCTGCAGGCTGTCAGGGGCAAAGCTGTGTGGTGATTGGGTCGCCGGAGCTCCGCAGCGCACCCGGCAATCGGGGGCTGCCATCGTGTTTACTTCGCATATGCGCCATAGCAGTATGGCCGTCAGTGGTGGCCATCTTAGAGCAGGCTCTACAGAGGAGACCTATGAACTATAAGTTCCAGCAGCCTCAGGGGCTGCAATACCACATGGGCAGGAGAGCCAATTGGGCTCAATGAGCCACGCAGCAGGATAAAATGTTGCTGACAGTTGCTGACAGTTGCTGACCGTTGGAGCAGGGAAACCAAGGAAGAAGATAGTGTTCGGATGCCTGTGGCTCATGGATTAGGCCAGATTCCCCATGTAGGCCCAAAATAGGAACTAAATCCCTTTCAGGTTGTGTTTGCTGTAGGGAAGGCCAGAAGATAGGGACGCTTCCCCGTAGTCACTAGTATCGCTGTCAGATGGACACCGTGTGTGGGGCCTGCAGTCGTGGACTAGATCACAGCCACAATATTGACATCAAGGGACACCCTCTAACCAGAGCTCCATCAAGAGGCGGACACAGCAGGTGGAGAAAGGATCCGGTAGACCGTGTTGTGGGATCACTGTGCGGTTCGGCGATTCCATCATCTCCCTATACCCTGGTCTGAACGGAGACCAGCAGGTACCCACATGCACCAACAGCCACACACACACAGTTAGTGCTACTCCACATACTTTGGGTGAGATTGGCTCTGTGGACACCAAGTGGTTAGGTGCCCAGGGCTCCTAAGTACTTTGGGGATCTCACCGAGGCGCATATATTGTGTGGGTACTGTATGTAGGACTGTATTGTTATTTTGTTATATATAGATGTGTTAGTAATGATAAGTAGTCATACCAGTGTGTCTGTGTATCTTTATTCATTATTGCATTTGTCCTGAAGAGGGGTTATCCTGCAGTGCTAGTATCCCTCTCAGGTGGAGGCGCTGTAAACTTATAGAACGTGACCAACCCAGGCTCCCAGTGGCAGAGGATTAGGCCTCCTGTACGCCAAACAGGTATTCAGGATGTGTAGTTCCCTAAGTCACGGGATAAGGGGGCTACATATACTGTATATATATAATATACAGTGGTCACCCAAAAATCTACTCGCCGAGAAAACATATCTACTTGCCACCTAGTCCCGCCCCCAACCCCGCCCTAGTCCCGCCCCCAACACCGCCCTAGTCCCGCCCCCAGGCCCGCTTTAAAAAATTTTTTAAAAAAATTTCCTAGTAAGAACAACATTCGTTTTTGACATAAGTTTATTTATTGTATTACATTATACTACAATTAGTCCTGGTTACGTGTGTGTGTGTGTGTGTGTGTATGTATGTGCGTGTGTGTAAATGTCAGATTTACAAAAAAAATGCCAGGTGTGAATGACTAGTTTCCTGCACCCTTTATCCAGTGTCTGGATGCCCCCGCTTCACAATATCTAAAGCAGCAATCCTAGCTGGGATCTTACCTGATCCGCAGTCCCTCCATGTCCAGGTACCCTCATATCCGCAATGTTATATGTTGGAGGGGAGGTGTTCTCTACCTGTCTTCTGGGTTAGGGGGGATTCCGAAGCCTCCCATCTGAAGCTTGAGAATCAGATCTGGAAGAAAGCAGTATAGGTTATTTCGGTGCTGGTATAGGGCAGTTAAGATATACAGGGTAAATAAGCTATCCAGAAACAGAGAGGAGGGAAGGGAGACAGAGAGACAGAGAGAGGAGGCAGTAGAGACAGAGAGACAGAGAGAGGAGGGAGGGGAGACAGAGAGACAGAGAGAGGAGGGAGGGGAGACAGAGAGGTGAGGCAGGGGAGACAGAGAGACAGAGAGAGGAGAGAGGGGAGACAGAGAGAGGAGGGAGGGGAGACAGAGAGGAGGTAGGGGAGACAGAAAGAGGAGGCAGGGGAGACAGAGAGAGGAGGCAGGGTTGGCAGAGAGACAGAGAGAGGAGGGAGGGGAGACAGAGAGAGGAGGGAGGGGAGACAGAGAGAGGAGGGAGGAGAGACAGAGAGAGGAGGGAGGGGAGACAGAGAGAGGAGGCAGGGGAGACAGAGAGAGGAGGGAGTGGAGACAGAGAGACAGAGAGAGGAGAGAGGGGAGACAGAGAGAGGGGAGACAGAGAGAGGAGGGAGGGGAGACAGAGAGACAGAGAGAGGAGGGAGGGGAGACAGAGAGACAGAGAGAGGAGGGAGGGGAGACAGAGAGAGGAGGGAGAGGACACAGAGAGAGGAGGGAGGGGAGAGAAAGACGGGGAGAGAGAGATGGGAAGACAGAGAGAGACTGGGGGGTTGACTGACTGACTGGGGGGGGGGGGGTGACTGGCTGACTGGTGGGGGTGACTGGGTGGGGAGGAAGTGACTGGGTGGGGAGGAGGTGACTGACTGTGTTACTGGGTGGGGAGGGGGTGACTGATTGGGGGGTACCTCTGGTGTCCTACGCACACACACAATGTCTGACACACACACACACACACAAAATGTCTGTCACACACACAATGTCAGTCACACACACACACAAAATGTCAGACACACACACACACACACACAATGTCAGTCACACACACACACAAAATGTCAGACACACACACACACACACACACAATGTCTGTCAGACACACACACACACACACACACACACACACACACACACACACACACAGAACCCCAACCCACACCCCACCCCCACCCCACACCCGCGCCAACCACCCACACCCACACACTGTCGGACCCACAACCCCACCAACAACCCCCACACACAAATATTCTGACACCCCCACTACACACAACCCCACCTAACACAATTACATCACACACACACACCCCACACATCAACAGCACTCACACACCACACACACACCCACACAACACACACACCACATCACACACACCACACATCAACACACACACACACACACACAATTTCCCACAACACACACCATCACCACACACACCACCACACACACAACACAACACACACACCCACACACACACTACACACCCACACACACACTACCACACGACACACAGCACACCAATTTCACACACACACACCACACACACAATGTCTGTCACACACACACACACAATGTCTGTCAAACACACACAATGTCTGTCACACACACAATGTCTGTCACACACACACACACACACACACACACCACCACACCCCACACACACCCACACACACACAACACATACCACACACACACACACACACACACACACCACACCACCCCACACACACCCCACAACACACACACACACACTGGGTCACACAACACATTGCACACTGACGACCTCCATGCTGCCAAAGACAGAGGTCATTACACTATGCTCATATTACTCGACCTTTCTGCAGCATTCGACACCGTGGACCACCCTCTTCTTCACATGCTCTATTCTCTTGGTATTCAGAATAAATCTCTATCCTGGATCTTCTCTTACCTCTCCCATCATACTTTCAGTGTCTCTTTTGCTAACACCTCCTCCTCTTCTATTGATCTCTCTGTGGGGGTACCCCAGGGCTCTGTCCTGGAACCCCTTCTCTTTTCACACTCTCTCTAGGTGACCTAATCACATCTTTTGGGTTTAATTATCACCTCTATGCTGATGACACATAAATTTACCTTTCAACCCCTGACCTTACACCTGCTATACAGACCAACGTTTCTGAATGCCTCTCTGGAATATCATCCTGGATGGCCATCCGCCGACTGAAACTTAAATGGCAAAAACAGAGCTCCTTATACTTCCTCCCAAACCTGGCCCTACTACCTCCTTCCACATTACTATTGGAAATACGATCATTCACCCAGTAGCCCAAGCACGCTGCCTAGGGGTCACACTCAACTCCACTCTCACATTCGCACCTCACATTCAAAACATATCTAAAACCTGTCGCTTTTTCCTCCGCAATATAACAAAGATACGCCCTTTCCTCTGTTGCTCGACTGCTAAAACTCTGACTCAGGCCCTCATTCTCTCCCGTCTTGATTACTGTAACCTCCTGCTGCCCGGCCTTCCTGCCTCTCATCTGTCTCTCCTACAATCTATCCTAAACGCTGCTGCCAGAATCACTCTACTCTTTCCTAGATCTGTCTCAGCATCTCCCCTCATGAAATACCTCTCCTGGCTTCCGATCAAATCCCGCATCTCACACTCCATTCTTCTCCTTACTTTTAAAGCCTTACACTGTTCTGCCCCTCCTTACTGTCATGCCTGTATGCCCGCAGACCTTGCAAGTACTGAGGTGGGAACGGTATTGCACCACACACCCACAGCAGTGGGAGCAAGCCCGGAGTGTGGTATAGCGTTGCTGGGCCTGTAGAGAGAGTTGTTAATGATACTTGCAACGTCTGTTGGAGTAAGCGTAGGAATAGTCGTGTCCATGTGCCATTGTCCAGGGGTCCAGAGGGTAGAGTCGTCAGGGTACAAAGCCAGGTCCAAGGATGCCAGAGGTAAGCGTGGTAGAGTTCGTAGCAAGGTTCAAAGGGGTACAGGGAGCAGAGTGGTCCAGGACAAGCAGGGGTCAAAAGCCAGGGAAATCCAAAGTAAAAACAGGAGCAGGATACAGCAGGGACACAGAGGGAGCACAGCATAGGTCAGCACACACAGGGAAACAGGAACTATGCAGAGCGGGGAAGAAGAGGACAGACGGGGATTATAAAGGGAGACACACCAATAGGAGAGAGGGGAGGAGCAGAGAGAGAAGTGGGAGACAACAGAGATAGGTCAGGGAGAGAACAGGAGGAGACAGAAGGGGCAGTCAGGGGAATGGCCTGTAGGGATTGGGAGGAGGAGTCAGGAACGTGACCGGCCAAATAAGAGGAGTGTGTGCGCGCGCCCTCTGTAAGTTGAGGGTGCGCGCGCACAGGCTGTGACAGGGAGATGGCCCGCAGGGACTGAGAAGAGGGAGCAGAGGGGCGACAGAGCCCAGAGGAGGAGTGTGTGCGCGCGCCCTCTGCGAGCTTAGGGAGCGCACACACACAGGTCGCGTCACCAGGCGCGCGGAGTGCCGCGCCTCGGGCATCCCGCTGGAGGAAGGCAGTGGAGCAGACGGGCCGCCAGGGAAGGTGAGGTACTGGCCGTGGGCAAATCGGGTGTCAGGGAGCGGGGAGCGTCACTGCAGGGGCTCGGGGACCACGCGGGCGCGCGAGGCCTGCGGGGTATGCGCTGAGGTAGTGGGAGAGAGGTAGACGGAACGGGACAGGAGTGAGAAAGGGTAGAGGGATAGGCAGGAGATGGGACAGAGGGAAAAGAAGGGGAAGGAATCCCCCGAATCGTCACACTTACATCTCTGCCCTAATTTCTCGTTTTGCACCATCCAGACTCTTGCATTCTTCTCAAGGATGTCTTCTTTCTACCCCCTTTGTATCTATAACCCTCTCCCGCCATAAACCTTTTTCACTGACTGCCCCACACCTCTGGAATGCCCTTCCCCTCAGTACCCGACTAGCACCCTCTCTATCCACCTTTAAGATCCACCTTAAGACACACTTGCTTAAAACTGCAGTTCAGTCTTTTTTTTTTTTTTTTTTTTACATTTATTTTTTAACTTCAATAGTTTCATGTGGGCAATCTCTAATTACCTAAAGAACTGTATAGCTGCAGGTTAATTCGTTCTCCATGTATTGATAGGTCGAAATTTGGTGACATATTAAAAGCTGGGATTTGTTTATAATCTGCTTGTCTGTCAGTGGAAGCTCATGAATATTCATGAGCATTCCTGCACTAAGTGCTAGAGGGAGGGCAGGGCTGACAAAGGGGTGTGCCAGGGCTTGTGACAGGACATGAAGGGGCAGTGCCTTAGTAAATGCTTGTTAAAATAGAATACAAGAAAATTGGTCTTTCAAAATTGTTTTTTTAAAAACAGAAAATGCTAAAAGTATTTTTTCTTACTACAGAACTGATTTATTAAAAAAAAACACACATGCAGGATATTGACTGAACTGCAGCTTTAAAGAAGCATATGAATAGCACTGTGATATATTCTGAACACATGATACATAAAGTTTGGCCCCCTGCAGACGCACTTACCAGAACTCCCTCCTACTGTCTCTGTATGTTCTCCCTACCTACCAATTAGACTGTAAACTCCTCTGAGCAGGGAGTCCTCTTCCTTAATGTTACTTTTATGTCTGAAGCACTTATTCCCATGATCTGTTATTTATATTATCTGTTATTTAATTGATGACCACATGTATTACTACTGTGAAGCGCTATGTACATTAATGGCGCTATATAAATAAAGACATACAATACAATACTGGTAGAATCATACAATCAGTGGATCTATAGGAGGTTCTTCCCATTCCTTCCCAGTATCCTTTTAATCAATATATTTCTCTGTAATGAAAGAGTTATGTATATGCAGTTGCTAAATATCACAAGTTACTATATATAATGTATATGTTCTCTAATCTATTATTAATCCAATCTTCTTTGTCTCCTTTTTCTTTTATTTTTTTTCAGAGATTTTTGTCTGTTTATAATATATAATTGGTTTTAATTAATGTATTAAAGTTTGTTGTTATTTCCCCCGTTAATGGGGCATGGATTTGAATGTTTTTATAATATATTGCAATCAGCTGTAACAATACTATTCTGGTTGGCTGCTTTTTTCTTTCGGCAGCCAATCAGTGATGAGTTCGTGGTATATAAAGTACCCGATACTAAACTCTGGTATCCCCTGACGAAGTATTCATTTACGAAACGTGTTGGAAGGAGGTGCACAGAATAGCGCTGTTCCAGAATTCTATTTGTGGATTTAACACACACTGCGTTCAGTGTCTCCATACGGACACTCCCACCCGCTACCAGCCTACACCGCCGGAGATGTCCAAGATGCGACGGAGTCGCAGTGACGTCATCAGCAGTTCCCCTAGAGTCTGACACGAGGATCTGAGTAGACCAGCGTTCCGGCGATGTTGTATCTCGTGACTCAAACAGACGATCTAGACGGGGACTAAAAGACCATCTACAGCAGCCCGGGAGAGTAAGATTCTATCTCCTGGATTGGCCGGTATTGATCGGATTCAGTGTAGAAGAGCAGGCGTTGTGGTAACATGTCCATAACATATCATGCTCTTATACCATTTTATTGATGTACGTGCGATACTTACCTGCTGAAAATGTTCACAATATATTTAAATATTACACAATGAGGTTTTGCGCTGTTTTTTCTTTTGTTTTTCTCGCTATCAGTGAAGGAAAGATAAAATAGACTCTATGAATTAAGCCTTTGTACATAGCGAAAAAAAATTGTTATGATATTTTGGTTATGGTCTTTTTATTCTCTTTTATTGTTGTTATTTCTTGGGGTCACACCTAGATTATTTGGCACTGTGGGCCATTATGTTTTTATTCACTTCATAATTAGAGTTCTGAATGTTTCAATACCCTAAAAAATCCTATAGGACACTAAAGGGTTTGTAGTTTTATTGTAATTATAATATACATATTCTTTAATTGCTCATGTATTATAGATGTGGTTGTATAGTGCACAAAAAGAAAAAAAATCTGATAAAATATATCAGCACTCCAAAAATCCTCAGAAACAATTGTATTTGTCAATGTACATTACCTCCCCCCTGCAACTGGGGGCTTCTTCCTGGCCTATAGGCCTCTAGGGCATGATATTAGAATTTGTGTTGGATATAGTTTATGTGAAAGGGGGTTATCAGGCATATGGTAATTGGGTAGGTTAGGGATTGAGGAGAGCATTTAATCCCTTGCTTCCTTTTTGTAGTTTCCCACTATGGAAAGTAAGTGGTGTGGTGTTCGGCTAGTACTGCTGCGGCCGAGTTTATTCGAGCATTTGCCCGTTCTCGGCCGCAGCAGTAACCTGGCGCACCGGAGGGTGCCGGGCGCGCGCCGAAGCCTCGGAGGAGAGGCCCGCCGATCGGGGCTTCCCCCTCTCCTTACCGGGTCCGCCGGGTCCCCCGGAACGTCCCGCCGCCGTCGTGACATCCACGCGACACCAGGGCTCCCTCGGGGAGCCCTGGGCACGCGCACAGGCGGCACAGGCACCCGATGATGCGTGACCGCACATCGGTGATGTGCGGCACGCTGAGGGAGTGCGGCTCGCAAGCCGGGACATTTCCCGGCTTGCGGAATGAGCCGCACTCGGATAAAGTGTGCCGCCTGTGTACTAGTATTAGGGTATGATGACTGTTGACTAGAGATGGGTGAATCCGCCCAAATCCGTTTCCCCGATTTTCTTGCTTTTTCCCCACAAAATCCATTTTGCGGTGTTAAACCTGCAAACGGATTTGATCAGATTTAATTCATGCGGATTCATCAAAGACCGCCATTGGATACAATCCATGAATTGGATTCTACAAATTCGTCAATGGATTGCAGAATCCGCGGTAATAATAAAAAATATGCAAAATGTGAATCAAAGTTTTTGAGATTCATCCGCTGCAATCCACAGACAAAAGGAACTGGCCGATCCACTGCGCGTCCAAATTCGGCCCCAAAAATTACCCATCTCTACTTTTGACTCCTTACTAACATTGGCGATTATCACAGCATGTCTGTTTATATCTTGATGACCACTGTGGTTAATAAGGTGACAATAAATTAAACGGAAATATTGTTCATGTTGTAATAATGTTGTTTCACCCTGTGAATACAGGTGTTATGGTATTCTTGATTATCTTTATCAGGGCCATCATACGACTAGCCAAATAAGTACAGTACAGTATTTTACCAGTGTAAGTACTGTACTGTAGATTCAAAATTGACTGTGATATAGAGGGCTGTGATTCTATTATCCTAAGCCTTTGGGACTTGTTGAATAGCATGTGAATAAGTAATTGAAGTTACTGATCTACTGTATGTGCTCTTTATAATATCAGTGAAAATAAAACATTTTTGCTGCTATGATCACTGCAGCATTGCAAATATTTTAACGCTTTATTGAATATAGTGAAGGATCACCGCCAAAAGATAAAGCCCCTTCTTATCTTTTGGCTGTGAATTGATTTTTTGACTTTAGTGCAACTCCCATATATATGCAATGGGATTTGGTGACAACCTGAGTATAGTCATACTTTTTGTTGTTGTTTTTGTGGTTTAAATATAGTGGATATTATTATTATTATTATGTTATTGAAATATTATTCAATATGGCCTGAGTGTTTGTACTCTTTTTACAGCATGATTTTCTCCATTTGCTTTGCACACATTTCTGCTGTATAACCTGTGGTTTCCTTCCTGTGGCAGGGAACTATCTGTTTCATTGTCGCTGTTCAAGTGCTCTTTCTCACATAAGATATGTGTGATAAATATATAAGTGCTTCTGTAATAACTATAGTAAAATAACTGATGTTACTCTAAAATACATTTTTATGGTTTTGACAATTGTTCTTAACTTTCCCAATCCTTTAAATAATGTGTGATGCTTGGTAGAGCTCAGATCGAATGCAGCCAAATTCAGTCTGGCTTGTTTATATAGTTTGACTGAATTGGGTTTTATTTTAAAGCTCAGTTCAAATTTGTGGCACCTTCAGTGACTGAATATGTCACTCATGTGAGAAGAAAATCCACTTTTTGGCAGAGTTGCAGAGGGGAACATAATAAAATCCTAAACATTCTAAGTCCCATGTAATACACGTTATTACTAATTCAAACAGTATATATAAAAAACAAAGAGTAACATTCCATTACCAAAACTGCAAGAAGGACACTAAAAAAATATGTACTCTATTATATGATTAAATATCATACACCACCCCTCATATGTACAAATGCAGATGATGAATACAATGAGAAAAAAAAAACATGTCACATAAATAGCATTGATCTATATCAAGCAAGTAAACTAGAACAACTTCTTATAGGCTGCTTACAAACAAAGAACATCACAAAGCTACCCCCTTAGTATTCAACGATTATAGGAAGAGTAAACCACCAGCTTCAACTCACAGTATGATACTGCATATGCTCCAGGGATTTCCTGGACATATTACATTATGATTTGAGTACATTCAGACATTCCTCTAACATGATTAGACATAATGATAGACGGCATTTTCTTGCATGAAAAACTTCAAGAACTGAAACAACTAAAAAGTAAAAATGGCTATATTTGGTCATGGCCTTATGTACATTATATCATTCTCTGCAGAGAGATCCTTAGGTTTTATTAGTAAAGACAACTACTGTACTGTAGCTACAAACTGGGGCAGAAACAGTGCCACAAATTTACCAGAGGTTTTAGAAGAGAAACTTTTCTTCATAATGCCCTCCAAAATAAGGTAACAAACCAAAACTAGAGTAGTACTTACCTTAGCCACTCATCCACAGGTATCTAAAATGCCTATCCTTTAATGGCACACTTGATCTGCTTGTGTCTAGGTGCCCTCTATCTATGGGCTAATCTTCTTGAGTCCAAGACTCAATTTTCTCACATTATAGCTGCTTAAATTCATAGAAGACAGAATTAAAATGACAAAATTGGGGGCGCAAGATTTTCAAGGGGGGCGCAGCAATTAAATTTAAATTAAATGTCAGGGTAGGCATGAGACCTCTGTAACATCCCTTACCTGCTGCCATCCGGCTCTTCAGCGATGCATCACAATGGCAACGCATGTCAAATGAAGCTGGGGGGGGGTCACGTGACAGGACATCCTATGACCCGTGGCATCATTTGACACAGGGTCATAGGAGATGGGGGGGGGGGTGTGAATGCTGGAGCTGTGAGGCAGGGGGCGCAGGTTAAAAAAACTTTGCGCATCCATGGTGTTACTATATACGTGACAAACACACACAGTTCGTGTGTTTGTACAGTATATACTGTACATGACAAGGAAGCAGTCTGTGTCTATTCAATACCTTAATGATTTAGATGACTGAATATGGGTATCTACATCATGAAGGGGAATAATAGGGAACAATGTTTGGTAATCTACATTATCAAGGGTGTTGGACAGTTTTAAATGTCCTGTCCAACCCCCTTGATGATGTAGATTACCGAATACTATCCAATAGTATTCCCCCTCATGGTGCAGTTATCAATATTCAGTCATCTACATCATCAAGGGCTTCTTACTATCTGAGCTGCTCTGGGACATGGCACACTGATAGAGACTGCTTCTGTACCGTAGAAGACTGTGCCGTATCGCTCTGTGCAGCTGCTCCACCCTGTTTGGCTTCCACACAAAAGGCCTGTAGGATTAATGCTATGAGGCACCATTCAGGGGCAAGGACCACCGAAGTGTTAATCCTTTTTTATTATTTTTGGTGCCACAATCACGTGCGGTCATGGCACCATGTGCAATCACGGCCATGAGAACAGTAAATATTGCTACATCTGGGCTATAGTAACGTCATGATGCTGACGTCTGTTTGGTGAGAGGACGGCAAACCGGAGAGCAGCTGATATATGGGTTGTATAGCGATGGTTCATTTCCCTTTTCTCTACACATTACTTACATTTTCTGTGTAAATTACTTATGCAGCAATGCATATCTGGCCCCCTTATACCTCCCCTTAGACCATTCACATCTGGGAGGTGTTCTGAAGGTTTTTTTTTTACATGATGCACACATACCCCTCCAGTAAGCATGATGCCTTTGCCTTTCAATACTAATCACATTGCGGAGTGTCTATTTGATTGCAAATGATACCCATACACATAATTTAGTCTCTTTGACTGCCTCTGACATCTTGGCATTCTATATCTATGCCTACTGATTATTATAGGTTTAAATACTCATATAGTGTCACGCTTTCACTCATTTGTAGTGAACTACCTGTTTGCAGCTGAGCACATAAAATCACTCAGATTACACTCTGCATGTTCAGGATATAGGGTCATGATCATAGTTACATAGTTACATGAGGTTGAAAAAAGGCATACGTCCATCAAGTTCAACCTTTGCTAAATTTAGACAACAGATACTTTATCCAATATCTATACTAACTGATCCAGAGGAAGGCAAAAAAAAAAAACCCAGTGTAATATCATCCAATGATATCTCATAAGGGGAAAATAAATTCCCTCCTGACTCCAAGAATTAGCAATTGGATTATTTCCTGGATCAACATTTTTCCCATGTTTACGTATTTGGTATGTATCCGGGATACCTTTTCCACCAATTGTGGTTGTGGGGTGGGAGGTGCTGCACCTAGGGAACGCTCCAATAACGGAGGTTCCGCGTTGAGGGAGCCGCCATGTTAGGTTGGCGCCGGCGCAGAACTGGTCTGGCAGGAGGTTGCGCATGCGCAGACTGTGTGCAAAAGCCCGCAAAGGAGGAGAGCTCGGATAGGCAGGGAGTTAGGGGACTACGGGTCCCAGCAGCCCCGCGGAGCCCCGTGACGCGCGAGGACCAATCAGGTACGAGGTAGGGAGGAAAAGGAAGTGGTGGTGCGCACGTTGGCTCAGAGAGAGCGGTAGGAGGAAGGAGAAGGAGCTCCAGTGTAGGGAGGCCATCTGCCCCCTACCTAGGCCGTATGCCCCTGGCCCAGTTAGGCCCTGAGCCCCAGTAGTGTGAAGCTGAACTAGGGACTGGCCATAGACAGGTTCCGGCTTCCTTTATTGTTAACCGATCAATACCGGGACAGTTATAAGTCAGCGGGAGGTCTGGGATCAGGCCCCGCTACCAAATGGCAGCGTGTCTGGGTGGGATCGCCCCGGACACCTACCGGTGACGTAATCTACGCCCACGCTGATCCTTTGTAAAGATAGTTGGAGAACCGGGTACTGGAGTGCCTGGACGGTAAACGTCAAGTGCACCAACGGTACCATCTTTCACTCAGGACCCAGTGGCTGCGCAGTCACATACATATACATTCACTGTCTCACAAGAGGGTGGGGAACGTAATCCCAAGAGGGGACTGGACACCGGGTGGGATCACAAGGTGAAGGGGAGGGGAGAGTGAGCATTCAGAAGGACGCGAGAGTAGTGTCTCCTCTAGGGAGGGACACCTGTTGATGAAGTTATGGTTGCTGCAAGTAAAGCTTATTGATAACGGTATATTGCTGTGTGTTTTAATGTACATAAGTTCCTGCGAAGACCCACTTCCCCTTGGGTGGAAGCTGTCGCAGGTGGAGGCGCTGCACCAAGTTATAAACAATAAACGTTTCCCAGGCTCTCCGTGGCAGATTCTCAGGCCCTGTGTGCCTACAGGTTATACAGCGCCTGGTAGTGGTCTGTGTTCGCTAGGAACCAGGGCTACAGGTATATCCCAGTATAACTTTCCTTTCTAAAAAGATGCCCAACCTTTTTTTGAACAAATCTGTTGTATCTGCCATCACAGACTCCATGGGTAATTAATTCCATATGTTAACTGACCTTACTGTAAAGAACCCTATCCTTTATTGCTGGTGAAATCTCCTTTCCTCCAACCTTAAGGGATGCCCCAGAGTCCTTTGTACTGCCTTTGAGATGAATAATTATTTTGAATGCTCCCTGTACTTTCCCCAAATATATTTATATATAGTTATCATATCCCTTCTTAGATGCCTCTTTTCTAATATTTATTTTATTTATTTATAAAATGTTTTACCAGGAAGTAATACATTGTGTGTTGCCTCTTGTTTTCAAGTATAGGGCATATGGTATATGGGCATAGAGTTTAGACAAATAATACATGGTTACAAATACAGTTGCATAAATGAACAGGGTATACATTATATACAAGACATTGCATGCACAGTTAAAGAAAACATTTATTATAAGCTTATGTAACAGTTACAGACCAGATTAAAATGTGAGACAGCCTTAGTTTTGAAAGAATTTAAACTGGTGGTGGATGTGAGAGTCTCCGGTAGGTTGTTCCAGTATAGGGGTGCACGGTAAGAGAAGGAGGAGCGAATGGATACTTTGGTGAGCCTTGAAACCATGAACAGTCTTTTGGAGTCTGATCTCAGATGATATGTGCTGCATGTGGAAGGGGTGAGGAGCTTGTTCAAATAGATGGGTAGCTTGCCCAGAAATTATTTGAAGGCCAGACAGGAAAGGTGAACTTTGCGCCTAGACTCTAGTGATGACCAATCTAGTTCTTTGAGCATTTCGCAGTTTTGTGTGTTGTAGTTTCATTGGAGAGCAAATGGCATATTGAATTGTAGAGGGTGTCAAGTTTGTTAAGGTAGGTTTGGGGTGCAGAGCCATATACTACTGTATGTCTCCATAGTCGATAATTGGCATTAGCATTTGCTGTGCGATATTTACTTTTTGTTCCTGTAAAGTACACCTAGTTTGGCATAGGTTTTGGATGTCAGGGTGCATCCTGAATGTTAAGTGGGAGTCAAACCACATGCCCAGGTATTTAAAACTAGTAACAGGAGTTAGGGTGGTGTTAGCGTTGGTTCTGATCTGGAGCTCAGTCACTGGAAGCTTTAAACATTTAGTATTTGTCCCAAATAGCATTGTTACAGTCTTGTCAGTGTTTAAAAACAGTTTGTTTTGGGAAATCCAGTTTTTGAGTCTCAAAAAGTCAGAATGATGTACGTGTTCAAGGTCGGAGAAGTTATGGCTGTGTGCATATAGGATTATGTCATTTGCATACAGTACATGTGTATTGAAGCTTCCTGACAAGCTGTGGGAAGATCATTGATGAACACTGAGTAGGGGTCCCAGAACAGAGCCTTGTGGGACACCACAGTTGATATCCAGGGGTTGTAGTTAGAGCCTGAGATTGACACATGTTGGGATTTACCTGATAGGTAGGACTGAAATCAGTTTAAAGCATGCTTCCCTGTTCCAGAGCTCTGGAGTTTGTTAAGCAGGATAGCATGATCAAAAGTATCAAAAGCCTTTGCAAAATCTAGGAATATTGCACCAGTGAGGTGTCCCCGTTCCCTTCCACACTGGCCTTTGGTTGGTCCCCACGGGTATCTGGGGGCCCCACGGGTCCCCTGTGGTCCCTTGGTGTTGCAGTGAATAACTGCTTGTCCCCTGGGGTCCCAGGGTGTTGCAGTGAATATATGTGTGTCGTTGTAGATGTGTGAAGAAGGCGCTACTGCGCATGACAGAAGTCCAAACAGGTCCCGGATGATACAAAAAGCTTTATTGACAACACACTTGGGGGCTACACCACGATCTCCTCCTCTACGCGTTTCACCCTTGGAGATAGGGCTTCGTCTTGGCGTGAGGAAACGTGGTGCTGCCCAGACATTTAAACAAGGAAAAGCCTGCGAAAACGGGAAGTAATAATTGTTAACCCCATCATGCAACAAAAGTTTGAACACAATGCTAATTAAAGGCATAGTGATATCCTGATATAGCCAATATGTAAACATATATAATGCATTTTAATCATAAACGTAAATTCAACAAAGGGCTAATCTATAAACATGGGGGTTATATAAAATTAATTAAAAAGATGCTGGCAACATTACATGAAGAACAACCAAACTCTATTGGCCCTTGGATCCATTTAATGAAGCAGTAATTGTTTATGCCTAGATGTTGCTATAGCATTTTTAAAAAAATGCATATAACACAAACCATCTTAAGTCTTTTCTATAATGTTAGACTGCTTTAAAGACCTTAATGGGGCCAAAGAGATGAAAGGAGGAAAAAAGGGGATTGGAAAAAGATATACCAGAAGAAGGAGGGTGGAGGGAGGGAGGAGGGTGGAGGGAGGGAGGAGGGGGAAGGGGGGGGGGAGGGGGAAGATAAGAACCTGAGACAGGAAAGAAAACAGTGCATAGCCATTATCAATATTTGCAGCATACACAAGCAATATTACAATATTAAAAATGGGAAAAGGATAAACCAGAAGAAGGAGGGTGGAGGGAGGGGGGAGGGGAGGGAAGGGGGAGGGGAGGGAGGTAGGGGGGGGGAGGGGGGAAGATCCTGAGACAGAAAAGAAAACAGTGCATAGCCATTATCAATATTTACAGCATTCACAAGCAATATTACAATATTAAAAATGTAAAGGAATGTAAAAAAAGAAGAAGATATACGGCATGTTCTAGGAACCTAAATAGTTATCTGATGCATATTGTTAATGAATAAAGATTATTTAGAAATCACAATAAATTCATAAGAAACACAGTAGGTCCCATTCTACATTAAGTCCATTGGGTTGTAGAGTATTTAAAGCAAAAATCCAACGGGCCTCTCTTTGATATAGGATTTTCTTCCGATCTCCTCCACGTGGAGGTCTGGGAATGTGTTCAATGGCCATACATTTAAAAGATTTAATTGAACCCAATGGACATGTATTGAAGTGTATGGGTACTGGATGTATCATATTGCGGTTGCGGATAAGTCTCAAGTGCTCTAAGATGTGAATCCTGAGCACTCTGCTTGTGAGACCAACATATTGTTTTTTACAACCACATTGTAAAACATACACTACAACGGATGTTTGACAGGATATAAATGATCTAATTCTGAATTTACGTGATTCATCACAGTTTGAAAAGTGCGTAGTTTTAGTCATATAAGAGCAAATGGACAGTGTGGAGGAACCAGGCGCTTACCTTTAGTGACAGAATTTCAGAGAAGCGATGAAACCAATAATTGTGGTTAATTCCTATTGGTGTGTAGTTATTCTTGCGATCCCTTCTGCTTCTACCCCTGATAAAGGGATGATCCAAAGCCCTTAGGTAAACGTAGAGACAAAACAGAGTAGGGGGAGCGAGGGATGAGTAAAAGCACAGATAGAACAGATATGGACGGGCAATATACCACAGTTTGTATACCACAGCTTAAACCCAGTGGGGGGGAGGGGGGGTTTGGGATGGTGAAAAGATAATCAAAAGTTGTAAGCTATATAGTAATTGCTTACACGGCCTTGTGCAAACACAATCCCAAGTTAGTATCTTTGTGGTAGATGGTACCCCTTCTGCAATTAGGTGCGTTTCGCCGATTGGACGGCTTCCTCTAATTCGGTGATCAATTTTGGAACACTGGGGCTTCCGTAGCTGAGGGAGTCAGTCTGCAGTCACAGCCGCGCCAGGAACAGCCACCTATTCCGACTCCGGACGCGGAGTAGAGAGTGGCCGGGACCACTGCTAACCACAGCCACGGGAGCGCACCAGAATATTGTTAAACTATGTGAGTGCATTTTTGTGGATCCTATTTTATGTGTAATAAACTTTGATGTTTTTAAGAGCACTATTGATCCCATTATATTATTTTGCCTCACCCACGCCCCTTACTGAAACGGGGAGGGGAAGGAACCCAGAACGGGAGAACTAGGAAAGAGATCCGCATTGCCAGCAGGAGTGTGCGCAGCACCCCTGGGAATACCTCTGATGGGGGACATAGGTGTATACCTTAAAGACATCTGCCCTGCGCCTTTACTCACACTGGGCCGTGTGAGTATTTATTGATATTGTGAATTATCAAGACCCCCCTGCACCTAATTGCAGAAGGGGTACCATCTACCACAAAGATACCAACTTGGGATTGTGTTTGCACAAGGCCGTGTAAGCATTTACTATATAGCTTACAACTTTTGATTATCTTTTCACCACCTCAAACCCCCCCCCCCCCCACTGGGTTTAAGCTGTGGTATACAAACTGTGGTATATTGCTCGTCCATATCTGTTCTATCTGTGCTTTTACTCATCCCTCGCTCTTCCTACTCTGTTTTGTCATATAAGAGCAAATGTTACAATGGCCACAGTTGAACGAACCCAGTAATTTGGGAAACAATGATAACCTACTATCCATACAAGCATCAGACCGTAACATACTAGGTGACAGTAAATTGCCTAACGTAGCAGCTTTTCGGAATACTATGCGTGGACCAGTGCATGTCATTTTTTCTAATAATGGGTCCATGGATAGCTTGGCCCAATGTTTCTGAATAATCGCTTTAATAGCATTTGCTTGCTCACTGAAATTAGTTATGAAATAAGGTGTATCAGAGCTGTTCTGAGGCTTGTCTGAGTCAGATCCTTTCGAATTCATACTGATTAGTGAATCTCTTTCTGTACCCAGAGCTATTTCATAAGCTTTGTCTAGATCTTGTTTAGCGTATCCTCTTGCCAGGAATCTACTCCTCATCTCTCCCGCCCTATGGACAAAGGCACCGAGGGTAGAACAATTCAGCCGTAAGCGGAGGAACTGGCCCCTCGGAATGCCTCTGACCAAAGGGCGGGAGTGACAGCTATTCGCATGGAGTAAACCATTGGAGTAGAGGCTTCGCTTGGTGAGGAAACGTGGTGCTGCCCAGACATTTAAACAAGGAAAAGCTGCGAAAACGGGAAGTATAATTGTAACCCCATCATGCAACAAAAGTTTGAAAACAATGCTAATTAAGGCATAGTGATATCCTGATATAGCCAATATGTAAACATATATAATGCATTTTAATCATAAACGTAAATTCAACAAAGGGCTAATCTATAAACATGGGGGTTAATAAAAATTAAGAAAAAGAGGGCATCCAACATACATGAAGAACACCAAACTCTATTGGACCCTGATATTAAGGAAGCAGTTAAGTTTAGTGCCTAGATGTGCTATAGCATTTAAAAAATGATATAACACCAACCATCTAAGTCTTTTCTATAAGTTGAACTGCTTTAAGACCTAATGGGCCAAAGAGATGAAGGAGGAAAAAAAGGGGATTGAAGGAAAAAGATATAAAAGAAGGAGGGTGGAGGGAGGGAGGAGGGTGAGGGAGGAGGAAGGGTGGCGGGGAGGGAAGATAAGAACCTGAGACAGGAAAGAAAACAGTGCATAGCCATTATCAATATTGCAGAACACAAGCAATATTAACAATATTAAAAATGTCAAAAATGTAAAAAAGAAGATATACGGCATGTTTCTAGGAACCTAAATAGTTATCTGATGCATTTATTAATGAATAAAGATTATTTAGAAATCACAAAAATTCATAAGAAACACCTGTAGGTCCCATTCTACATTTAAGTCCATTGGGTTGTAGAGTATTTAAAGCAAAAATCCAATGGGCCTCTCTTTGATATAGGATTTTCTTCCGATCTCCTCCACGGGAGGTACGGGAATGTGTTCAATGGCCATACATTTAAAAGATTTAATTGAACCCAATGGACATGTATTGAAGTGTAGGGTACTGGATGTATCATATTGCGGTTGCGGATAAGCTCAAGTGCTCTAAGATGCGAATCTTGAGCACTCTGCTTGTGAGACCAACATATGTTTTTTTACAACCCCATTGTAAAACATACACTACAAAGGATGTTTGACAGGATAAAATGATCTAATTCTGAATTTACGTGATTCACACAGTTTGAAAAGTGCGTAGTTTTAGTATCTAAGAGCACATGTTACAATGGCCACATTTGAAGAACCCAGTAATTTGGGAAACAATGATAACCTACTATCCATACAAAGATCAGACCGTATGCATACTAGGTGACAGTAAATTGCCTAACGTATCGCTTTTCGGAATACTATGCTCTGGACCAGTGCATGTAATTTTTTCCATAATATGGTCCATAGATAGTAGCGTGCCCAATGTTCTGAATAATCGCTTTAATAGCATTTGCTTCTCACTGAAATTAGTTTATGAAATAGGTGTATACAGAGCTGTTATGAGGCTTGTCTGAGTCAGATCCTTTCAAATTCATACTGATTAGTGAATCTACTTTCTGTACCCAGAGCTATTTCATAAGCTTGTCTAGATCTTGTTTAGCGTATCCTCTTGCCAGGAATCTATCATCCTCATCTCTCCCGCCCTATGGACAAAGGCACCGAGGGTAGAACAATTCAGCCGTAAGCGGAGGAACTGGCCCCTCGGAATGCCTCTGACCAAAGGGCGGGAGTGACAGCTATTCGCATGGAGTAAAGAGTTCCTTGCATTTTCTTTCCTGAAAATATCAGATTGGATTTTATTATCAATATCAATATAAAGATTGAGATCGAGGAATTGAATTTGATGTATATCAGACTCATGTGTGAATTTTAGATTTAATGAGTTATCTGTCAAATATATTAGAAACTCTTTGAGATCTTCCTCTCCACCACTCCAGATCAGAAGCAGATCATCAATATAGCGCTTGTAAAACACTATATGATGTCTGTAAGGGTTGGAATCTCCAAACACGTGGGACGCCTCCCACCAACCCATGAACAGGTTGGCATAGAAGGGGGCAAAGGAAGTCCCCATAGCTGTCCCACGTGTTTGGAGATAAAACTGGCGGTTGAAAAGAAAATAATTGTGAGTGAGTGAAAATCTAATACTGTCTAATAGAAAGGCGGTGTGTGCTGGGGAAAGAAGGGAGTGTTCTGTAAGAAATAATTCCACTGCTGTGAGTCCGTGCTCGTGCTGTATGATATTGTAGAGAGAAGCTACATCTAGTGTAACCCAGATGTAGTGTGGGTGCCATGTAAACGGTGCTAATAGTGATAAAACTGTAAGGAATCCACTACTGGCTTTGACTATTGCCTTGCAGACCTGTGCAGTTGCAAGCTTCCTCTGGCAATCTATGGCACAGGTGCTGCCTCTCATTGCAGCTTCTGCCCTGTGCTCTTTCATTGGAGGAATTCTCACACACCCTCCTCCTGTGATTGGATCTCCGCCCTTTATATTCTAGGCGTTGGCTCTGAACCAGCGCCGAGCATAACTATTCCTACCTCTATGTTACTGTCTCTGCCACAAACCACCCCAGGCCTCTCTCCTAGCGTTCTTACCTTCCAAGTTCCTGAGTATCCAGAGGCCTGGTCCTGGACGTCTGTGCTGAAGCGTTGTTGCCAGCACTGGCCTGCTGCTACCTCCTTGCAGTGGCCTACCCTGGACGTGTGTGCTGAAGAGTTGATGCCAGCACTGGTAACTGCTGCATTCCCTCCTAGCAGTGGCTACCCTTCCTGTCCTGCGGCCTGCTGCTATCTCCTTGCAGTGGCCTACCCTGGACGTCTGTGCTGAAGCGTTGATGCCAGCACTGGTAACTGCTGCATTCCCTCCTAGCAGTGGCTACCCTTCCTTTCCTGCGGCCTGCTGCTATCTCCTTGCAGTGGCCTGCCCTGGACGTCTGTGCTGAAGCGTTGATGCCAGCACTGGCCTGCTGCTATCTCCTTGCAGTGGCCTACCCGGGACGTCTGTGCTGAAGCGTTGATGCCAGCACTGGTAACTGCTGCATTCCCTCCTAGCAGTGGCTACCCTTCCTTTCCTGCGGCCTGCTGCGATCCTCTTGCAGTGGCCTGCCTTGGACTTCTGCGCTGAAGCGTTGGTTCTTCCCGACGCTGCCCTGCGGTGAACTTCGTCCAGCCTGCTGTCTCCTCCTGCTGAGATCGGCATCATGGGCCGAGGCCGCTCCTCGCGCAGAAGCCACCCCCGCGCTCACGCTCCTAAGCTGAAGCGGGGCACTCCTGATTTCCTGTTGCCGAACTCCTGCTTCATTAACGACGATGCTGCCTTCTCCAATCCTGACCCTGCGATGTACGACTACGAACTGCGCACTCCGGATCAGTCTGTGTGGACTAAGGTCGGTGATTATATAACCCCACCTCAGCCCCGCGGTCCGGTCCCGGTTTGTGGCGAGCATCGGCGTAACAAAAACATGCTTGGTGTCTAAAATGTGTGAAGGTAGGGTGTGTACAAGTGGTTGTAAAAAATGATCTATATACTGTGAAAGGTGCTCCCCAGGGACCCAATGCTGGAAATGATCCGGATTTTGCAGGATTCTTATCCCTTGATTATTACTGTATACACAGTGTGGGATCAATACATCTACAAGTGTTTACATTACACTCAAATACACACTATACCCAGGGGCTACACCAATATGGATACCGACACTGAACAAGATTCAGAGATTTTATTCAGCTGCTGCAACATTGCTAATCGCTCTCACAGAGCAGAGGCCATTTTCAGTAACAGCAATGAACTTTTATGTGAAGACACGGCAGACCTTAAGATGCACTTTACAAGGTTAGAAAAGTGCCTTTTGCAACGCCAAAGGTTATGGTGGGAGATTACCACTATGGAAAACTATAACAGAGTCAAGCGCATACCCCGCGGGCTGCGCCACACTAAAACCCCGTCCTTTGGATTTATAAATGGTGATTTTGAGCGACAGTGGTGTCAAATACTAACAGATTGTTCATTTAGATTAATGGACATGATTGTACAATTTAAAAGTCAAGAGAACAAATTAGTATCAAAACAAGTGGCTGATTTACAAAAGAAACTTCAATCCTTTTCCCATATGGAGAATTTAACTTGTTTTGATCCTCATTTGGTCTCTTGACTTTTAAATTGTACAATCATGTCCAGGTAATCTAAATGAAACATCTGTTAGTATTTGACACCACTGGCGCTCAAATCACCATTTCTAAATCCAAAGGACGGGGTTTTAGTTGTGGCGACGAGGCACGAGGGGTGCGCTTGTAGGTTATAGTTTTCCATAGTGGTATTTGGTAATCCTCCACCCACCATAACCTTTGGCAGTTGCCAAAAGGACTTCAACCTTGTAAAAGGGCATTATTAGGTCTGCGTGTCTTACATAAACGTTCACTTGCTGTTACTGAAAAATGCGCCTTGCTCTGTGAGGTCGCATTAGCAAGTTTGCAGAAGCTGAATAAAATCTCCTGAATATTGTGCAGTGTCGGTATCCATATGGGTTGTAGCCCTATGGGTGTTGTATTTATAGTGTGTTATTTGAGTGTAATGTAAACACTTGTAGATGTACTGTATTGCATCCCACACTGTGTATACCGTTCAGTCAATAATCAAAGGGATAAGAATCCGCAAAATCGGAATCATTTCCAGACATTGGGTCCCCTGGGGAGCACATTTCACAAGTTATAGATCATTTTTTAAAACCACTTGTACACCACCCTAACTTACATTTTAGGGACCACAAGCATGTTCTTGTGAAGACGCATGAACCCCTAGTCAACAAAAAGGGACCAGCCGATAAACGCGGGGTGAGGTGCGGGAGTATATAATTCACCCGCCTTAGATCCACCCACCCAGAATTGATCACAGTGATAGCTGATTTACAAAAGAAACTTCAATCCTTTTCCCATATGGAGAATTTCAAAGAATTGGATGCTAAGACAGCCACTAAACTTAATAAACAAGAGAAAACCATTATGCTCAATAAACAAACCAAGTTTGAGAGGGATAAAGCGGATTATGACGCACACCAAGTTTATATTTGGCAGAAATTATCCTCTAGAAACAATAAAAATAAGACAAAACCAAAGAAATCCTTTAAAGACGGAAGTGGTAACAAATCAATTCTCAAGGGTCCTAAAGACAATGAAATAACACCCCATGCAGTTTCTTTTTCCTTTTCTGAAATTGATTTCTTCCCTTCATCTGGAGAAGATAATGCCGCATCCAGCGAGACGACAAATGTGAGCAGAATGGGCAGTCAGAAATCTCCAAAAAACGGGGAAAGACGCGACGAGGCAGAAGGAAAAATGTACAGTGGGAAACCTTCAAAGAGATTAAAGACTTAACCATCGAAAACAGTAATGTGATAAATATTTCTAATTATCAACTCACACAGTCTGGATTGTCCATTTTACACCTTGGACTATCTTTCGCATTGAGTACACCATTTAATCTGTTCTCTACCATGGTTGATGTTTTTAAATTTACGCGCAAACTAACGCTCAAGCGGTTCTTTTCCACCAAGATTGGTATTAAAGATAGCAATTTACCCATATTTGATGTTAACCCTGCTTCCTCCACCTCCCTAGGCTTTCAAGACCTTTGCCATCAGCAAGATTTGATAGATCTCCTTTCTGAAAATGATACAGCAGTTGACTCAGATTCCTTTCTGGGGAGTATCAACTCGGTTTCAAGAAGAAATCCACTTTTTACCCCTCCCATATGAAGGGGCATTATATTGACATTTTTCAGAAAGGGATTGAAAGAGATCTATCACTTCTTGCCAAGGGAATAGGACCTACAAAATCTAATGCCTGGGGATTCAATAGAGATAACCTTACAGTCGACCAGAGGGCAGCTATATGATCTCTTACTGATAATGATTCCATTTGTATCAGGAAAGCTGATAAAGGAGGCGCGACAGTGGTCCTGGATAAAGACTACTACATGTCAGAGGCCGCCAGACAGCTTGGAGACAGTGAAGCGTATTCAGTTCTTGCCAGGGATCCGACTCCTCAATTCCTTAAAGAATTTGCTGAACTCATGGATGAAGGTGAGATATTACAGATTCTCACCCCTTCAGAGCGAGACTTCCTCACCACTCCAGATCCCATCATTCCTATCTTTCATCACCTTCCCAAGATTCACAAAACACTTCACTCACCACCCGGGAGACCGATCATTTCCAGCATTGGGTCCCTGGGGGAGCACCTCTCACAGTATATAGATCATTTTTTACAACCACTTGTACACACCCTACCTTCACACATTTTAGACACCAAGCATGTTTTATCACTATTAGCACCATTTACATGGCACCCACACTATATCTGGGTTACACTAGATGTAGCTTCTCTCTACAATATCATAAAGCACGAGCACGGACTCACAGCAGTGGAATTTTTTCTTACAGAACACTCCCTTCTTTCCCCAGCACACACCGCCTTTCTAGAATGCTGTTAAAGACTATTAATGGGGCCAAAGAGATGAAAGGAGGAAAAAGGAAAAAAAGGGATGGAAAAAGACATTACCAGAAGAACAGAAGGGGGTGGTGGGAGGGAGGGAGGAGGGGGAAAGGGGGGGGAGGGGCGGAAGAAGATAAGAACCTGAGAAAGGAAAGAAAACAGGCTTAGCATTATCAATATTTCAGCATACACAAGCAATATTACATATTAAAAATGGACAAAAATGTAAAAAAAGAAGATATACGGCATTGTCTAGGAAGCACTAAATAGTAATCTGATGGCATATTATTAATGAATATAAAGATTATTAGAAAACACAATAAAATTCATAAGAAACACCATAGGTCCATTCTACATTAAGTCCATTGGGTTGTAGAGTATTTAAGCAAAATCCAATGGGCCTTCTTTGATATAGGATTTTCTTCCGATCTCTCCACGTGGAGGACGGGAATGTGTTCAATGGCCATACATTTAAAAGATTTAATTGAACCCAATGGACATGTATTGAAGTGTATGGGTACTGGATATGTATCATATTGCGGTTGCGGATAAATAATCTCAAGTGCTCTAAGATGTGAATCATGAGCACTCTGCTTGTGAGACCAACATATTGTTTTTTTTACAACCACATTGTAAAACATTACACTACAACGGAGTTTGACAGGATATAAATGATCTAATTCTGAATTTACGTGGATTCATGCCACAGTTGAAAAGTGCGTAGTTGTATGCATTAAGAAGCAAAATGGACATGTGGAGGAACCAGGGCTTACTTAGTGACAGGAATTTCAGAGAAGCGATGTGATGATTGATATGAAAACCAATTAATTGGTGTGTTAATTTCATATTGGTGTGTAGTATTCGTGCGTCCCTTCTGCATTCTACCCCTGATAAAGGATTGATCCAAAGCCCCCTTAGCGTAAACGTAGAGACAAAACAGAGTAGGAGGGAGCGAGGGATGAGTAAAAGCACAGATAGAAACACGCACTCCATGGACGGGCCAAATATACCCAGTTTGTATACACAAGCTTAAAACCCAGTGGGGGGAGGGGGGGTTTGGGATGTGGTTGCAAAGATAATCAAAAGTTGAAGCTTATATGTAATTGCTACACGGCCTTGTGCAACACAACCCAAGTTAGTATCTTTCCTGTGGTCGAGGGTACCAACCTCCTTTCTGCAATTAGGTGCGTTTCGCCGGACTTTGACGGCGTCCTCTAAGTCGGTGATTCAATTTTTGGGAAAATGGGGCTCAGTAGCTGAGGGCAGTAGTATGCATGTCACAGACGCGCAGGAACACCAACCTATCCGACTCCGGACGCGGAGTAGAAGTTAGACAGTGGCCGGGGGACACTGCAAAACCACAGCAAACCACGGGAGCGCACCCAGCAATTATGTTTAACACTACAGCGCGGTGCAGGGCATTTTTGTGGTACCTACTTTTATTGTGTAAGAAACTTTGAGGGTTTTTAAGAGACTATTGATCCCATTATATTTTTTTGCCTCACCCACGCCCCTTACTGAAACGGGGGGAGGGGAAGGAACCCAGAACGGGAGAACTAGGAAAGAGATCCGCATTGACAGCAGGAGTGTGCGCCAGCACCCCGGGGAATAAACTCTGATGGGGGACACTAGGTGTGACCTTAAAGACATCTGCCCTGGCCTTTACCTCACATGGGCCGTAATGTGGAGTATTTATTGATAATTTGTGAATTAATCAAGACCACACTGCACCTCACATTGAGACCGCCACCGGCGCGAGGTTTACCCATCTATCACCAAGATACAACTTGGGAGATGTGTTTGCCACAAGGCCGTGTAAGCATTTACATATATGCTTACAACTTTGATTATTATTTTTCAACCACATACAAAACTACCCACCCACCACAAGGGGTTTAAGCCTGTCTGTGGTATACAAAAATGTGGTATATTGATCGTCACCAGATATGTTCTATCTGTGCAGTTTACTCATTTCCTCGCTCTTCATACTCCTGCTTTTGTCATATAAGAGGGCAAAGTTAAAATGCCACAGTTGAACGAAACCAGTAATTTGGGAAACACTGATAACCACTATCCATACAAGCATAAGACCGAGTAGTCATTACTAGGTGACAGTAAATGGCCTAACGTCATCAAGCTTTTCGGAAATAAATGCGTGGACCAGATGCATTGTAATTTTTTCAATATGGTATAGAGATAGGTGGGCCCCAATGTTTCGATATAAATCGCTTAATAGCATGTGCTTGCTACACGGAAATTAGTATGAAATAACAAGGGGTTGTATCAGAAGCTGTCTGAGGATTGTCGAGTCAGTCCTTTCACAATTCATAGGATAGTGAATCTCTTCTGTACCCAGAGCTTATTTCCTAAGCTTTGTCTAGATCTGTTTAGGTATCTCTTGCCAGGAATTACTCCTCATCTTTCCCGCCCTTATGGACAAAGGCACCAGGGTCGTACCATCGGGCAGTAGCGGAGGACAGGAACGGCCCTCAAGGGAATGCCTGACCAAAGAGGGGCGCGACGAGTGACAGGTATCGCATGGAGTGTAAAGAGTTCCTTGCATTTTTATTCCTGAAAATATCAGATGGATTTTCTATCATAGCAATATAAAGATTGAGAAGAGGACATTGACTTGATGGTATATCAGACTAATGTGGGAATTTTAGATTTAAAAATGAGTTGTCTCGTCAAATATATTAGAAACTCTTTCGAGATCTTCCTCCTCCCCCCCAATCCAGATCAGAAGCAGTCATCATTATAGCGTGGTTGTGTTAAAAAAACTATATGTATGTCTGGTGTAAGTGGTGGAATCTCCAAACAAGTGGGACGCCTACCACCAACCCATGAAAGGTGGATTAGAATGGGGCAAAGGAAGTCCCCATAGCATGTTCCCAAGTGTCTTGGAGATAAAACTGGCGTTGAAAAGAAACTAATCTGGCCGAAGGAGTGAATAAGCGAATAATTGCTAACGAGAAAGGCGGGGTGTGTGGATGGAGGAAAGAAGGGAGTGTCTGTAAAGAAAAAAAATCCACGCTGGAGTCCGTGCTCGTGCTTGATGATGGATTTATTGTAGGAGAGAGGGAGCTACATCTAGGCTAGGTTAACCCAGATTATGTGTGGGGTGCCAGCGGCTAAATCGGTTCTTCGGGTGCGATCGCGTATAGTTATTCAAAAACTGTGGTTGGCCTACCAAAATGTGTGAAGGTAGGGTGTTGTACACCAGTGGGTGTAAAAAAACGATCTATAACTGATGAGAGGTGCTCCCCCCAGGGACCCCAATGCTGGGAAATGATCGGTCTCCGGGTGGTGAGTGAAGTGTGTGTTGAATATTGGGAAGGGATGCAAAGATAAGATAGGCAATGATGGGATCTGGATGTAGTGGCAAGTGGTGAGGGGAAGTCTCGATCTGAAGGGGGTGAGAATCTGTAATAATCCACCCTTCATCCCTTCATCCATGGTTCAGAAATTCTTTAAGGAATTGAGGAGTCGGATCTGGCAAGAAGGCAAAGAACTGACTAGCTTCAATGTTCTCCAAGCTTGTCTGGCGGCCTCTGACAGTAGTAGTCTTGACCAGGACCATGTCGCGCCTCCTTTATCAGCCTTGCTTCGATACAAATGGAATCTTATCAGTTAAGAGATCATATAGCTGCCCTCTGGTCGACTGTAAGGTATCTCTATTGAATCCCCAGGCATTAGATTTTGTAGGTCCTATTCCTTGGCAAGAAGTGGGATTTTTTTTAAGGATATCCTTTCAATCCCTTTCGAAAAATGTCAATATAATGCCCCTTCATATGGGAGGGGTAAAAAGTTGGGTTTATTTTTAAAAAAGTGGATTTCTTCTTGAAAACCGAGTTGGATACTCCCAGAAAGGAATCTGAGTCAACTGCTGTATCATTTTCAGAAAGGAGGGAGATCTATCAAATCTGCTGATGGGGAAAGGTCTTGAAAGCCTAGGGAGGTGGAGAACAGGGTTAACATTCAAATAGGGGTTTAAATGATATATTTAATACCATCTTGGTGGAAAAGAACCGCTTGAGCGTTAGTGTGCGCGGATACTTAAAAACATTCAACCATGGTTAGAGACAGATTTAAAGGGGTATGTAATCAATGCGAAGATAGTCCAAGGTGTCAAATGGACAATCCAGACTGTGTGAGTTTGATAATTAGAAAAGTTATCACAGTAATGTTTCGATGGTTAAGTATTACCCATCTCTTGAAGGTCTTCCCAATGTACATTTTTCCTTCGCCTGTCGCGTTATTTCCCGTTTTTTGGAGATTCTGATGCCATTCTGCTCACATTTGTCCGTTCTCGCTGGATGCGGCATTATCTTCTCCAGATGAGGGCAGGAGAACAGAAAATCACTTTAGAAAAGGAAAAAAGACAAAAAAAGAAAAAACTGCATGGGCGTTGTTTATTCATGTTATTTCTTGTCTTTAGGACTTGGAGAATGATTTTGTTACCACTTCCGTCTTCTTTTAAAGGATTTCTTTTGTTTTGTCTATTCTTATATTGTTTCTAGAAGGATAATTTCTGCCAAAATAAACACTGGTGTGCGTCATATAATCCGCTTATCCCTCCAAACTGGTTTTGTTTATTGACATAATTGGTTTTTATCTGTTTATTTCAGTTTAGTGGCTGTCTTAGCATCAATTCTTGAAAATTTCCATATGGGGAAAAGGTTGAAGTTTCTTTGTAATCAGCAACTTGTTTTGATCCTCATTTGGTCTCTTGACTTTTAAATTGTACAATCATGTCCAGGTAATCTAAATGAAACATCTGTTAGTATTTGACACCACTGGCGCTCAAATCACCATTTCTAAATCCAAAGGACGGGGTTTTAGTTGTGGCGACGAGGCACGAGGGGTGCGCTTGTAGGTTATAGTTTTCCATAGTGGTATTTGGTAATCCTCCACCCACCATAACCTTTGGCAGTTGCCAAAAGGACTTCAACCTTGTAAAAGGGCATTATTAGGTCTGCGTGTCTTACATAAACGTTCACTTGCTGTTACTGAAAAATGCGCCTTGCTCTGTGAGGTCGCATTAGCAAGTTTGCAGAAGCTGAATAAAATCTCCTGAATATTGTGCAGTGTCGGTATCCATATGGGTTGTAGCCCTATGGGTGTTGTATTTATAGTGTGTTATTTGAGTGTAATGTAAACACTTGTAGATGTACTGTATTGCATCCCACACTGTGTATACCGTTCAGTCAATAATCAAAGGGATAAGAATCCGCAAAATCGGAATCATTTCCAGACATTGGGTCCCCTGGGGAGCACATTTCACAAGTTATAGATCATTTTTTAAAACCACTTGTACACCACCCTAACTTACATTTTAGGGACCACAAGCATGTTCTTGTGAAGACGCATGAACCCCTAGTCAACAAAAAGGGACCAGCCGATAAACGCGGGGTGAGGTGCGGGAGTATATAATTCACCCGCCTTAGATCCACCCACCCAGAATTGATCACAGTGATATAACATTATAGAAAAGACTTAAGATGGTTTGTGTTATATGCATTTTTAAAAAAATGCTATAGCAACATCTAGGCATAAACAATTACTGCTTCATTAAATGGATCCAAGGGCCAATAGAGTTTGGTTGTGCTTCATGTAATGTTGCCAGCATCTTTTTAATTCATTTTATATAACCCCCATGTTTATAGATTAGCCCTTTGTTGAAGTTACGTTTATGATTAAAATGCATTATATATGTTTACATATTGGCTATATCAGGATATCACTATGCCTTTAATTAGCATTGTGTTCAAATTTTTGTTGCATGATGGGGTTAACAATTATTACTTCCCGTTTTCGCGGGCTTTTCCTTGTTTAAATGTCTGTGCAGCACCACGTCTCCTCACTCCAAGACGAAGCCCTATCTCCAAGGGTGAAACGCGTAGAGGAGGAGATCGTGGTGTAGCCCCCAAGTGTGTGGACTTGGGACTGTTTGGACTTCTGTCATGCGCAGTAGCGCTTTCTTCACACATCTACCATTCGCATCCATTGAGGGCAGCACGCGGACACTGGAAGAGAGGCGCGAGCAGGACCCAGACCGGAGTGGAGAACTAAGGTAAGAGATTTATTTCTTTTTTACCTCTCCACACACTCCAGTCACCCTAGGGTCTTTTATATGCTCCCTCACACCCAGAGACATGGCGGGTTGACACCTTCGGTGCCTACTGTTAGGCTGAAGCGCAGGACAGCATTTTTTCTATTTGAAATATATGTGTCCCCCCCGCGGTCCATGGAGCTGGTGCCCATTAATTGAATCAAAGGAGAACCGGTGATTGAATCCAAATGAATTCCAATAGAATAACATCCATCTTCATATTTTGATAGTCTAACCACAAACGTTGTGAAGGGGTTAATTTAAATGCCAATCCTCCCGTGATCACAAAACAACCATCTGGACACAAATCTAACCTCTGCCACCCCTCTCTGGAAATAAAATCAAATCAGCTTTATTGGCATGACTAAAGAGCACTTCAGTATTGCTAAAGCGTGAATAATAGGGGGTGGGGTACAATGATTACACAGTACATGAATAATAGGGGGTAGGGTATAATGGTTACACAGTACATGAATTATAGGGGATAGGGTATAATGATTGCATGGTACAAGGGTAACAGTTACACAGAGGGATGAAGTGGTTATTGGACATCTCTCAGCCTGTGGCAGGTGTTGATATAGTGTGGAGCCAGTTCTGCTTTGGTTTCATTTTCTCCCAGGAGGATTGCTATTTTTTGGTTTTCTTCTATATTATTAAAGTTCTGGAAACAACAAAGTACTTCTTGAGATTTAACATCTTCATGACTCAACATGTTAGCTACAAATGTCATGATTGTGTGATTTTTAACAACTATTATTTATATTGCTCAAAATCATACAAGGCTTATACAGTATATCAGCTTGATAATAGTAATGCATAAATGTCTGGATGTTGATGGGATGATAAGGAGGAATTAGCAGCAATATGAAAACCTAGGTGAGATAAGTGTCTAGTGGTGTTGACAGCCACAAATAATGAAACTTCCATATAACACATCCACAAGGTAATAAATAGCAAATAAATCTGCTGACAGGACTTACAAATATCAGGGCACTATGGCCCATTACCTGCCAGCTTCAGACATTCCAGCGATATCCACAGCGTGCAATCTGTTGAAGTGGAATTCCAAAGGTGTAGTGTGCAGCAGAGCACCGCTACTGTAGTTGACCATCAATCTTGAGAAAAATGAAAAAAGTCCCCAAGCAAATTTGATTATGTGTAAATCAGTGGGGGACTCCATTTTGTCTGCTATATAACCATTCTGTATTAACACTGCCATTAAGCTTTTAGTCTGATGTTAACTGACCTTTTACCCACTTAATGTTGACTGAACTTCTGAACCATATGTTCAGACATACAGTAGTTTCAGTATGAAGAAACAGGAAGTTTTAACAAAGGAGGCATGGCTGAAATTTATGTACGGTCTCAGCAATTCAAGCAAGAATTACGATGTGTGCCCCTGTGCCCCCAGACTGGGCAAAACCATGAGTTTCTCAACTGTAACTTTCCATCTGCCACTTGAAGATAAGCATAGAATAAGGGAAGTAAGCTTTGCACGTATACACTTTCGCTCGCTCGCCTATAAAACCTGACTGTAACCATTAATAAACAGGAGAGGTTTTTGACAACGCTCACTGGTGTCCGACTCAATTACTTCTCCTCCAAGCTGCTCTCGTCTTTTCCAGCGCCCTAACCGTGGGAAAAAAGGCCTCCCGGGTGGTGATTAAATCTGTCCGAGTACTGGAGAAGATTCCTACATATATGGAGTAGAGAATAAATGTACAAAACTCCTAATAAACAGATCAGTTTATTGCAGGCTCAAAACAAATAGACTAGATGAACGTCAGAGAAAAACACAAAAAACACAGCGCACAACGCTCATAGTTGATTAGATAAGTAACCAACAAATAAGAAGGTATATTGTGCGTACATCAAATTAATCATCAAGCATGTAGGGTAAGTTTTAACCATCCCCAACAGGCGGACCTGGATTCAGATGTCATCCAACAGGGATCATGCACCACACCGTGGACCGGATCTGTGGTCATCTACAGAACTGGAACATGGTGGAGTAAATCCCAGATATTGAAATGGTAAGAAAGAGGGAGTCCTTTTTACAATGTCCCGGGGAAAGTGAATCATTTTGTCCAGCCACTTGCGGCTCACTAGGTAACGGCCGTCTCCCGCGGTCCTCGGCGACGGCTGGTTTCTCTCCTTCTATCCACCGCACTAGCACTTCGGTCCGGGTTGTGACGTCAGGGCAGCTCGCGTCGCGTCACAGTTTTTTAGCCAGTTGCCGATCGGTATAGAACGGTCAGGGGTAGAGTCAATCACACTCTATCCCAACGCGTTTTCGAAACCGTGGTAGGATGAGAACCTTACCGGTTCAAACGCGTTGGATAGTGTGTTGTATTGACTCTCCCCTGCCCCGCTTCATATACGATCCGCAACCGCTAAAAAACTGTGAGCTGAAGCGAGCTGCACTGACGTCACAACCCGGAAGTGCTATTGCGGTGGATAGAAGGAGAGAAACCAGCCGTTGCGAGGACCCGGGATTAAGGCCGTTCCCTAGTGGCCGAAGTGCTGGACCGCTCACTTCACGGGGAACATTTAAAAGGATTCTCCTTTCTACCCATTCAATATCGGGATTTACCACCTGTTCAGTTCCTGTAGATACAACAGATATCCGGTCCACGGTGTGGTGCATGATCCCTGGTTGGATGACTCTGATCCGGTCGTCACTGTTGGGGATGGGTAACTTACCCTATAAATGCTTGATTGAATTATATTGATGTACGCACAATAATTACCTTATTATTTTGTGTGTTTTAATAGATCTTTAATGCAACTATTGAGCGTTGTGCGCTGTGTTTTTTGTGTTTTTCTCTGATGTTCTAAGGGGGTGCTCTGAGCCATCCCGTTACCGAACAAGCTGCAGACGCTCCAATCTGATAACTAGGTCACGTAATATATACTTTAATATCACTGTATTATCACTTCACGTGTGTGGTATTATTTAATAGTTGCGCACTTTCTTTTTCACTTTTTGTCACTAGATGAACGTACCTACGCATTTCATGTCGAGGCACTTTATCAAGGTGTAAGGTTATACTGAATTGCATCCATATATATACATACCTAGCTGGTCCACCGCGCCGCCGAGCATGACGTCACAAGCGCGCGACTGCAAAACGGGCCACACGCACGCAATATAAACCCTCATTGGACCGGTGGATCAGGTGACAAGTCTATTCAATAAAACAAACTTGAGTCAAAGTAAATAAAAACAAAAAACACTCTATATACAGTATATTAAAAATATAGAAAAAGACCTAGAAAAAAATATATATATTCCAACCAATTGTATAAATAATATGCAAATCCCCTGTATGAATACTACAGATGCTTATAACCAATGATACAAATATGTATCTCTCAAAGGATAACCTAATACAAATGTATACTAACATAATGTCTAAATATAAATATAGACACAATCATATGTATAAATGATCAATCGCATATCTCCATCTGTAGAGACAGCAGGGGATAGTTCAAACCTTGGTTAGATTAGTAGCCATACACCAGTGTGTACCAATACAAAGTACTTCCCTTAATTTAAGATGTTAAAAACTAAAAAGTATAATAGAGTGTTAAATAAGCTTTTGTATACAGTAAACACCGGTTTAAGAAAAACAGAACATTAATGACCTACTGTACATTTACATTGCAGAGTAAATGCTATAAGGATATATTGTAAGAAAACCAAGATATAAGTGAAGCAAGGGTGATATTATAAAATATATGGGAACATAACAAAGGGAATGAGAACATTATAAGCTACAGTAATTGCATTTGGCAATATTTATGGTAATGCATCATAGATAGAACATTAGATTTCATAGGGCATCAGATCTCTTTATATCAGCAGTTGTAAATATATATTTAAGGACACCTTAAGATGAATGTCCCAAGATCAGAATCTAGAGCAGAACTATCATGGTAAAGACTACACTACATCATTGATAGTGATGCATAAGTAATATCAATTCAAATCAATCCATAATAGGAAAAGTATGGTAATATATCATGAAAGGGATCAGAGACATTGTATCATGAGTGTATACAGACACCCTAGAGAAAATGTGCAAAGTCCCAATCGATATTTATCCCCAGTGGCACCCTAGTCCTGAGGGTAAATATCCAAAAGGCTTCACGCCTATCTAACACCTTTGTTCTATCCCCTCCTCTAGGTAAGGACGGAACCTGTTCAATGCCTTGAAATTTGAAAAGATCAATATTCCCCCTAGGGCAAGATAAAAAATGCTTAGGAACCGGTTGATTCTGGTCCCTCCTGGCAATTAACCTTAGATGTTCCATGATTCTAATTTTCAGGCACCTATGGTTCTGCCGACATATTGTTGCCCGCTCCACATGTTAAGAGATAGATGATAAAAGTTGAGTTGCAATTAATAAATGTCCTCACCTTATAAGTCTCCCTTGTTACTGTAGAGGTAAATGTCTGCATAAAATTCATTTTATTACATATCTTGCAGTGATTACATTTAAATGACACCATTGGTGCTAGTGGTGACTCCTTTTCAGTTTTAAGTGTAAAGAGACTTGGCGAGAGTTTATTTGCAATAGTTTTTGCTCTTTTAAAGATTATATTAGGACCTGCCGAGATGTATGGTTTTAAGATGGGATCCAGTGACAAGACACCCCAATGCTTATTAAATATAGACTTAATGCACTGTGCTTGTCTACTATAGGGAGTGATGAATGAGGGACTGTCATTGAGTACTCTCCTCTTCTAGGTACGTCTCAATAATGAGGTTCTGTCCATAGATGAAATCTCCTTCAATGATTTGTCAAGATCCAAGAGACTAAACCCTCTATCAATAAAGTGCTGATAGAGATCCTCTGATTGGATTCTAAAGTCCTCCTCACTAGAACAGTTGCAATGTATCCTCATAAATTGCCCCTTAGGTATCCCCCTGAACAGGGCTTTCGGATGGCAACTGCTCGCTCTGAGAAAAGTATTACTGAATTAGGTTTACGGAATAAAGTGGTCTGAATGTGAAGTGCAGTGTCGACAAAGGCCAAAAACCTAAATGTATGGGATGTAAGTGATAAGTGTATGTTAATGAAAGATTGAAATTATTGTGATTAAGGGAATCAATAAATTCCAAAACTGTGGAAATGTCACCTTCCCAGATAAGAAGAAGGTCATCAATGAACTGTTTGTAAAATAAAATGTGCTCCCGATACTTGTTCCTCTGTCCAAACACGTGGAACGACTCCCACCCTACCATGAAAAGATTGGCATAGGATGGGGCGAAACTAGTTCCCATAGCCATTTCACGTGTTTGAAGATAGTGAACCCCATGAAATAGAAAAAAATTATGTTTGAGAAGAAAGTGAATAGTGTCCGCTTGAGACTTTTGGCCTTACCATGAGAATGATAGCTCACAGTGGTTGCTGGTAAAACGAGGCCCGAAGTATTTAACCTGCGTTGTATCTGTGAAATTCCGTGTCCACTCTTGTACATATCCTGTATTCTCATGCTGAGATCCTTTGAAAAAATTTTTGTCGGCATTGCTGCATTTAGAAAAAAATACAAGCACAAGAATGTATATTTGATGTGTAGTCGATGTGTATTCAATGTGCACTTGAATCAACAAAATGGATGGTGTTTTTATACTTTAATGAGTCTCAACCTCACTCGACAAGTTTAGTAAACAGTACGCCCACTTTAAACACCTGCACCTCGTGTCCATGTACGCGAAAAAATTCAAATAGGGACACAGTGTATAAAAGGTGACATAAATTGCATAGCCTAACACATGCTGATCTCTATCTAAACTTGCCCTTGTCCATATACTGCATTGTGCATTATGCCATCTGCTTCCATGGATCATCCCAATTTTACAGACGCAGGAAGCTGCTCGATCTGCCGTGCCGACCAAGAAAAAGTGAAAGGCGGAAGCATTTTCCAAGCCAAACAGTGACATTTTTACATTTAGAATCTAAGGGCATCATGCAGTAAGCAGCAGAAAGGCAATTCTAGCCAGTTTCCCGCCCAAAAATCCTACCCCTATTCAGTAAGGGGCGAGAAAGTGGCGAAATAAAAAAACGCTAGTTTTTTTGGCGGTTTTTTTTTTAACGACGGTGGCGAGGCGAGAAGGCACTTTCCAACTAAAATAGAAACATTTTCTGCCATGCTGTATTTGCGTAGCTTAGCGGTGCTATTCGCCACTCTAGAATGGCGTTTTTATGGCGAATCAGCCACGCAAGAAAAAGTTGGCAAGTTGATGGTGAGAGGCTGCTAATGAGTGGCGGATCGGCACTTAGAAAATATTATGGCCTTTTTCCTGGCTGGGATTGATGCCAGTGGTCTCCTGAGCTGATACCATTAATACCAGCACTGGAGCCCCCCGGCATGCATCCGAGGCAGGAAAAATGCATTTAAAGGCCACTTCATTACCTTAGCGGCTAACCGCTAAGGCAATGAAGGGGTTAAACAGGGGGTGGGTGAAGGGGGTATTTGGCCCTTGTTGTTTGTTTAGGTGCGCTTAACCCCTTCACGACCGTAGCAGTTAATACCGCTACGGTCATGAAGGGGTTAAACCCTCCCGCTACCCACCCGCAAGCCCTAAACAAACCACCGTTGGGGCTAATACCCCCTTCACCCACACCCGCTACCCACAATAAAAAGAAAACACACACAACAGCCCCATACTAACTAAAGAAATATATATATATATATACAGTGTTCGACAATCCTATACATTTACACACCCGGGGCATGTGGATTTAACCCCCGGGCGAGTAAATATTGGCCCAAGCAGAACACGTGCTTGTTTTTTTAAATTTTCCTGCTCGTGCTGAAATTTTCCCTGCTCGCGCTGAAAAAAAAAAAAAAACTCCACGTACCTGATTGCTGATTGACGCGCGCTCCCAGGCTTTGTGGGCGCGCGGCCAGGCTCTATATGAGCCCACCCCAACGAGCGGCCATTATTTCTGGCCGGAGATCTATTGGAGAGTAAGTACTCTCCAATCTTTGCATGCTGTGGCCCCTCTGCTCCTTCCCTGTAAGCCCCCTTACTCCCCGCTTCCCGTGCAGGGCAGGAGATGGTAGTGGGGTGTCCCCCCTTCTGTCCCTGTCCCCGCTTACCCCGGCTTCCGTGTGTGTGTGTGTGTGTGTGTGTGTGTGTGTGTGTGTG
>WSYH01005237.1:34390-46061 GCA_036426205.1 Ascaphus truei | reverse complement strand
GGGGTTAGGGTGGGCGAGGGCTGCACAGGTAGGGAGAGATTAGGGAGGGGATTAGGATGGGCGAGGGCTGTGCAGGTAATCGGGGCAAAGATGAGACCTCCATAGGTTGAGTGTAAGGCTAAGGACCCGCTGCCTCAGACCACGCGCCCGCACTGCAGACAGGCGGCGCGTGGAGAGGCACTCGGGGCTTTTTCCGGTCCAAAGGGACCATTTTTGCGAGCGGGGGAGGGGTGCGTGGCCAAAACGGGTGGGGGGCGCGGCCATGATGTGGGGGGGCGGGACCATCCCTCAGCCGTTCAGCCCCTCAACCATGTATTGATAGACACTGTCAAGTTGTTTGATGTTGCATTTATTTAATGAATGTACATGTTGTATACAAGCACTCCATAATAGCTCAACTGTTCAGCCCCTCAGCCCCTCAACTGTTTAGCCCCTCAAATCCTCAGCCGCTCACACACAGACAGGCACTCACGCACTCAGGCACACACATACACACACACACAGACAGGCACTCACGCTGCTTTCCCCCCACACTCTCCTTCCCCGCTCCCCGAAGCCTCCCCTCCTCATTGGTTCACAGCCACACCACGTGACGCGTCGCTGTAGATGGAGAGGGGGTTTGGCCCGGTATTAAAGGGGTTGCACCCCATATGGCCACCCCCTGACCTCACCAGGGAGACAAGGGGTTAACTGGACTGTGGTCCAGGAATGTGGTTTGCCCCTTGTTATATCATGAAAATGTATGTTCCCCTGTTCCCATGTTTTATTATTATGTCAGTGTCTGCACCACACACACACTGGGATCCATCCGGGAGGGCAAGGGTTAATAGTTGTATAGTGATTATAGCCCTTTGTTTAATTTTCCCGCCTTTTCAGGCACCATTTTGCAGGGTCCCATAGGCCGCCATTGAAGCTCCATTGTTTTCAATTGCGGATCTAGCTGTTTTGGACCTGTTTCCCTTGAAGACCAGCAGGTGGCGTCCGAGAGGAGGAGCGGCGGTTTCCCATTGTAAGTCAATGGGCTCATTGACTTCAATGGAGATTCCTCGACGGCGCTTTCCAGGAACGAGTTGGCAGTCGTCCAAACCGCAAAACCGCAAAGCGGACACAATGTCTGAAAAAGAGCTTTGATCACGGATTAGTCAAGTTCAACGTCAAGTGGCGTGGGAATCTTAGGTTCTAGGGCACCCAGAAATAAAATTCTTTTTGCCCCTAGTTCCTAGGCCTCCCCTCACTCGACCACCACCGGGTCCCAGAATCCAGGACCCCCGGAACGGGTTGTGCTGGTAAAGCGGGTCGTGCCATAGGTTCCAATGGCGGCGGCAGAAGCAGCACAAGAAAACGACTAAGTCAGAAACGCTACAAACCATAAGCCCATATCTCTGGTTCTGGAGGTTCCAGAGGGCCAGGGTTTGGAGTACCTGTAGTCACTGCTCCGGCATGGCTGCAGAACCATCCTTGACCCTCTCTGACCAACCCGACGGAGTATGGACCACCTAAAAGGTTCAGGAGTTTTTCCCAAAGACTTCAATGGCGGCCGGTTCCTATTGACCGGCTGTGGCGGAGAAACCCCATAAGCTTCAACGGCGACGATGCCCCGTTGAAAGTCTATGGCGGCGGATTCCCATAGCCGCCAATGGCGGCGGTTTACCATTGAAAGTCTATGGCGGCGGAGCCTGTTGTTTTCAATGGGGATTTAGTGAAAAAAACGTGATTTCATTTACAGCGGAGAATTTTGTATTAAAATAGGAAACGGTTTAAGTAGTATTTGTGTATCTCTGGTTCTGAAGGTCACAGCGGGCTGAAACTTGGACCATATGGTGTCCCAGTTCCGGCATTGAGAACTGGGCAGTTTGGACCCGCTGGAACTAACAGAACCGGATATTTTAATATGTTTATGTTTCACCTTTAATATTGTATTCCAAGACGGGGATAAAAACCCGCGAAGATTCCTTTACACAAAGGGAAGCAGAAGGTCAGAGGGGCGACCCAATGTCTAGAGACTAAGTACTGTTCAAAAGGTTTTGCCACCCTCACTGTTTACCTGAGGGCGGAGAAACGTCAAACTGGAGTGGTTTGTGAGTGTCATATCTTACACTTCCAAACAAAGAAGATCCTGTCAGATATTCCATTTGGTAGACTGGCCGGCGGCCCTGATGTAAATGTGGGGCTACAGAAATGAGACCCTCAGGGTCCTAGTGCGCATGGGCTAACTAGCTGGGGGGCATGGGTTAAACTGTGTTCCCACGTTAAAGATTGGATACCGTTAATTGTTATCCAATTGCCTGTACTCAATGTTAGGAATAGGGTTACAAAGATATATAAACTGTGATCAACCCTATATCCATTGTCTTCAAATACCATCTTGATTGTTACCTGATTGCTGGAGAATTGCTATCTGATACTTCTCATCCCCCAACCCCAAGTAAGTGTTACCTTCTTGCCTGTTACTGTACTATATTGCTGTGTTCACCTATTTAAGGAATAAATATATTTTATTATATCTAAGCCTCGTTCAGTTCAACCCAGTTATTTGGTATATTATTATAGCCTGTCACAAAGTTACCGTCACAGTCGCCGCTTGGGATTACAATTCTCTTGAATCCCCTAGCGGCTGACGCGTCACAGTGTGTAGTGAGCTGTGCAGTGAGGGGGGACTGGGACCGGCTCGGGAGGATTCCCCTACTGGTGGGGAACGCTCGTGCGGCCGCCCGCGCCGCCGGGCGCAGCGGGTCCCAGCCCTAAGAGACGAGTAGGGATCACTGTCTCAGTGTTCGTGTGTCACACTTAGTGACTGTGTGCAGTAGTGACAGTATAGGTGCTATGTTAGGGGGTCACTGTGTCAGTGCGCGTGTATCACTGTAACAGGGACTTATCACTGTTTGAAAGAACCTGCCTCTAAATCCAGCAGCGTGGCACACTGGTTGATTGCCTGACTCCACCAGGCTGATAAGGACTTTTAGAAAAGCCTGAGGTGAGAAACACGAAAGATTCCTTAGCTCACAATGGAGCTGACATAAGGAAAAGGAAAGCTGTGTTATAAGTGCAAGACAAGAGGGGACCAGACCTCTGTGTCTGGACCCTCAAGCAGACAACTACCCGGACACCACTGACCGGAAGGGCCACCTACGTCAAGGTCCCGCTGAGACTTTGGGGTGGTAAGGGGGTAAGGGGGTAAGGGGCTCTCCCCCCCCCTCCCCCCAGCCTTGCAGAGAGGGACTGGGGAAGTAAGTAACACAGGGATAGGTGTTTATTGTTTTATCTATATTTTTGTTTGCTGTATTGTTTAAAGGAACAGGCAATAAAGCCTTATTTTAATTTCACCTTAAAAACGGTCTCCATTGCGTACCTCTGCACACATCTCTTACAGTCACACATGGTGTGTGCAGTAGTGACACCGTACAGGTGCAAAGTTAGGGGGTCACTGTGTCAGTGAACATGTATCACACTTAGCGAGTGTGCAGTAGTGACACAGTATAGGTGCTATGTTAGGGGGTCACTATGTCAGTGAACATGTATCACACTTAGCGAGTGTGCAGTAGTGACACAGTATAGGTGCTATGTTAGGGGTCACTGTGTCAGTGAACATGTATCACACTTAGCGAGTGTACAGTACAAGTGCTATGTTAGGGGGTGTGACGTTAACGGTTGCTAGCATCACAAAACTGAAATGAAGCCAGCTAGCTACCCCTAGATCCATGTAATCTGGCCACCTATGCAAGGCTTATTTCGGCCAAATGCACTTTAATATCTGGGGAAGAACAGGGAATGTGTAAATATAACCCATGTCTGTAACAATGTATTTCAAGTGATGTATTCTTTATTCCCTGTGACAATCCTTCCCCCAGTTTAGTGAAATAACATTGTTCTGTGATGTGATTTGGGAGTCAGTCCTGCAAAGTGTTGGATTATGTGACTGTATGTACTCATTTCTAAGGTAGCGGACTTGTAATGTGATTTGCATGTGAGTTACATTTGTATGGAGGGGACTCTGATTTAATCAGCTGAGGTTCCTGCAGATAAAGGTGTATTGAGACTGAGACACAGGCTGGGAGCATGGAGGTGTAAAAGAAAGACATTTGGTGAGTGGGAAAGAGTGGACAATCAGGTCGGCTCTGATTGGCCAGCAGCCCCTGTCCCATGTAAAGGATAGCCTCAGGGGGCTATATAAGAGGCACTGCTGATCAGAGAATCTATCTGAGAGACATTCTGTGAAGGAGTTTGGATCCTGACTGTGACCAGCTGGAGATACAAGTCAGAGTGGCTGCTGTGTGATGTGCACTCTGATACCCTGGACGAGAAGCGCACAGGGCAAGCCTTCTTGAAGCAGGCCCCTGCACCTAGCAAGGCTAGAGTCTACTCCTCAGGCCCCTGCACCTAGCGAGGCTAGAGTCTACTCCCCAGGCCCCTGCACCTAGCAAGGCTAGAGTCTACTCCCCAGGCCCCTGCACCTAGCAAGGCTAGAGTCTACTCCCCAGGCCCCTGCACCTAGCGAGGCTAGAGTCTACTCCCCACGAGGCTAGAGACTACTCCCCAGGCCCCTGCACCTAGCGAGGCTAGAGACTACTCCCCAGGCCCCTGCACCTAGCGAGGCTAGAGACTACTCCCCAGGCCCCTGCACCTAGCGAGGCTAGAGACTACTCCCCAGGCCCCTGCACCTAGCGGGGCTAGAGACTACTCCCCAGGTCCCCAGTTGGTATTGTATCTTGTTTTGTGCATCTCTGTTTTGTCTGCTGGCGTGCCAGAATAAACCGCATTTTATTCAACAACCTTGTCCTGTCTGGTGCTAGTGATCCCGGTGGTTTCGGTGTAAAAGTACTGGTCACGCGTGACAAGGGGTCACGGTGTCAGTGCGCGTGTATCACACTTAGTGAGTGTGTGCAGTAGTGACAGTGCGACTTCCCCGTATACCGACCCCATAAAGCGTGGCTTCCGTGCATATAAATACACAGCCGAGATCATCCCATTACAGACCTCTGTACAACACATATTACAGGGGAACCCCTTCACCAACACACACAGAGACATTGTTACACACACGCACACGCCCCGAGAGATATAGATAAATATACACACACACACCATTTTGGGGTATCGCATCACTGACTAGCTGTATAATTACCCCCATATGCACTTACTGAAGCGATTATGCGCATGGCAGCTGAGAATAAGCCTTTACAGAATCCCAACGGGGCACTACAGGAGTCAGATTACCCTCCGTGAAGACCCCCGCAGGGCAGGAAATACTTGGGAGAAGCACATAGCAGCAGCGTGTTTAAGGAGTTACATCTGGGCAATCATGGCAAATCAGGATTATTAATAATAGTATATTATTAAGATTGTAAGGCCGTTTCACACCTTTTCGGGGGGAAAAAGGCCCATCTGCCATTTTATTCTATCCCCGGGCAGGAAAGGGGGATAGGAGGGAAGGAGTGAAGCGGGCGGCACTGAAAAAGAAAGGAATAGATTATTATAGGTTAATTCTAATACGTTAGGATTATATTTAACCCTTTGAGTGCCGGTTGGCCCATGGCACCGGGGTTCCGTGAACGCCATCACGGAGGCATCCTCCACACGCCCTAATCCCTGCAAATCCCGCCATCTCCCCTGGCTCAACGAGCGGCAATTTTTTGGGACGTAGCTAGTAAGCCGTGGGGCGACTCCAAAGGGGTTAAATGGCCGCTCTTCCCCATTATTGTTCAGCTAAATGACAGCAGAGTATTTAGTTGAAACAAAAGCCAGAATGAGACAACCCATCTGGCTCACAGTCCCCTGCATATACAAACAGTCCTATCCCAAAAGAGATTAGGTAAAGACCGCAAGGATTACAGTTTAGAACAGGTCCCCGCCCGTCCTTCACTCTGGTCCTAGGAGGGCCGGACCCCCTGAACCCTTAGCATGCTGCAAGATCTCCGCCGCGTGACGGCTTGGTGTAGCGCTCACCGACAGGGCCCTCCCCTCCTCCCCCAGAACGTGAACGGAAACGGAGGGCACTGATAGTGCTGAATGCGCACTCGCTCGAAAACGGGAGAGACTAGCATGACGTTCTCTGTATGTCATACAATGCACGGATTCCTCTACTTACTCTACTTACTCCATCTCCTTCCGCCCTTCCCAACAACGTTCTTATTTTTAAAGTCCGACGCACCTCTCGGGAGATATACGCGTTTGAAATATGAAGTGTCCGGGAGCTTAAAATGGAGCCCACCCCAGAGTAGCCCAACGGCAACCTCAGATTTCAGAAGCTAGAGACTAACAAAATTATGGTCAACAAGAAAATAAGAGCAGGACATGGTTAGGGGTTAAAAGCTACTAACACTTTGCGCGTAAAACACAAAGGATTCTGGGAGAATTGCGGCTTTAACCCTTTAAGTGCCCTGGGGCTGCACAAATTCTGTCACGGGGGCCCCCACAGTCGTCATTAGCTACGTCCCGAACAAAAATGCTCGTTGCGATCTGATGGCAGGCGGAACGGGAGAGACGAAGCAGCCCACCAGCACGCAAAGGGTTAAAGTGCACACGTTTGCGTCAGCCCTGGCCTCTCTTCCCGGTGACGTTCCGCCTCGCGATAAACGAGATCCGGCACGGGCGCCAGCAAATCCGCTCCCAGGACTCGGCGCATGGCATTGCCGGGAGCTGAGAAACACCGGTCTCCTTCCGATGCCGTCTTTTTATAAAAGCACCAATTAAAAAGGACGACGTGTGAAACGTGGATCTGGTTATTACCAAAGTGATGCATGCAACCGGAAAGTTACCCGTCTGCCATCTCCTCAGGGGGACCAGGACAGTGTTGTGCCTGGGCACTGGGGGGGGGGGGGGGGGGGGGGTGCCGGTACTTACCTAGCTGGGGTGCTATGGCACACGGTGGTAACGTCTGTAGGACTGGCCGAGCTCAGGATATCGGTCCCAGCCTCTCCCTCCCCGTCGGCCCTGGTCACCCAAGGCCATCTGCCAAACTCTTATCCCCTCTACATCTTCATCGTATGACAGCATGGCGGATTACCAACACAACCAGAAATGTATCACTAAAATATCTCCAAATCCCCTGACTTATAACCGGCTCTAAGGATCGGCCGCTGTATCGTGGCTCCTTTCCCAGAATCCCCTGCATCTCCCTCCCGAGCGAGGGCAGTGACATCATGAGCCTGGATTGGAAGCTTCATCTGAAGCCGTCTGCCATGTTTCTATCCCCCAGGCACAGAGAAAAGTTAGGGGGTTCCCCCAAAAGGAGTGGGGAAAAAAAAAACAAACAGAACCCATCCATTGCAATATCCCATTGGAAAGTGGGCGTGGATGTGGGGCAGAGAGGGCCGGCGAGGATGTGAGGCAGAGAGGGCCGGCGAGGTTGGGCCGCCCCAGCAAGGTTTCAGCACATTCCAAATCTGTTTCGCATCGTGTAAACAATTCCAGGGCTTGTCCAACATGTGTTTCTCATCTCCCGGCCCCGAAGCCGGCACATCTGTCACCCCGTTCACGCTATGCGCCGTAGAGGAGTGATTGCGACGCTCTTTCCGAAGTAATATTCAGTGTGTTAGAATCCAGCCGGTTGATTCCCGATAAAAACTTATCTTTTCTGCTCCGCGGGGTCCACATCGGTGATCTGCGGGCAAAGGATGGCACGGGGGACACCCAAGTTTGAGGTGCAGTAAAACAGGGGTACTCACAGAAACCTTTGTGGGTTATCCTTCCCCCTTAACGTGTTCTGCTCTTATTTATACGTGTTCAAATTATTATTATTTTCCCCCCCATCTCTAACTTCTAAGGTTTCCATGGCAAGCTTTGGGCTGCAGTCGGGAGGCCGCCATTTTAACCTCCCGGACACATCTCTCCTGAGCGGAGAATCAGGTTGGATAGGGCAAGCAAAAAAACTCAAATTGAGTACCAAAAACATAACACGACGGGAAAGAAAATGGTTCAGTGCGGACTGTCGCTTTAAGAAACGTGTCCAGAAAATATGCGCCCCTCAGCGGTGAGTGGGACCTCGAAAGATTGCGGCCATCATTATCCTTCTGGTGCCCCAAAGCGTTGTCACTGCGGTCAAGGACATTAGATCATGAACGTTTTGCCGTGACCAAGTCGCCGCCGCTCGCCTTGCCGCCAAAGTGAGCCCCTAACCTTACCCCAAAAAGCCCTAGTACTGATGCTACCCCCTACCCTAAATCGCTAAAACATTTATAAATACATAAAAAGGTGTGAATGCAGCCCCCCCCCACCCGAGTGCAGCCCCACCCCCCCCCCGAGGTGCAGGGGCCCCCCACACCGCCACTGTATTTCTCATTACTGCCACAGAGGTTTGTAGACAAGACATTGAGGCATTTCTCCCTTTGACAAGAAATTGGCGTTTTATCGCAGCCAGATTCTCTTTTAAAAACAGTGATCACTTGTTGAATGCTAAGTGGGATTAGCCCTGAACAAGGTGAAGAACCACTTCAAAGACGACACGTGGTTAACCACAGGAAAGCCCACGTCCGCGGTCAGCAGCGGTTAACCGGAAAAGAGGAAATTGTCGCGTTTGCATCGTTTTAAGAAACTGCAGAATTACAACTTCTGCAAGTTAAGCTCAGAGACCCGGAAACCCAGGTACTAACCCGGGGGCGGACAACGCCAGTCCTCAAGGGCCAGGCTTCAGGATATCCCTGCTTCAGCACGGGAGTCTCAATCAGTCCCTGCTTCAGCACGGATGTCTAGTTCCCTGCTTCAGCACAGGTGGCTCAGCTGAGCCACCAGAGCTGAAGCAGAGATCCTGAAAACCTGACCTATTGGTGGCCATTAAGGCCTGGAGTTGCCGCCTCTGTACTAACCCTATAATTAAAAGGAGGGCCCCCCCGCGTCTGCGCTGGTTTATACTTGACCCTGAATGACGCAGCTGGTGACATCTGCGGTCTGTGACTAAAACCTGGAGCTCAAAATTCCTCAAATTCAGAAGAAAAACACCTCTTTATTTACTAGAAATCTTAAAAACCTTGCGCTGGGGGAGGAGCAAAAGTATGCACAAACCCGCCACTTCTACGCATGTGCTCGCAATTACAAAAGTCAGCCGCAAACCCTTCAACGTAAATCGCGTTGGGATAACAGCAGAAACATTGCGGCCGATTTGCCCCATCTCGAAGTCCTTCGATGAACCGGTTTAAACGCAGGCAAACACCCCAACATTTCAAGTACTCGACTTGCGCTTTTTGCAAAACAAATATTGTACGGGCGCTGCCCGCACGGGATGCAGCGCACGCGGGAGGGATGTAGGAGGAACCGCCGGTAGGTTTGTAAGATCGAATACTAACCAAGTACCGTTTTTACACTGTAGGATCTAATAATGCAGCGGCCCCAACTTTATTTACACTGAACCCCTAATTAATCAAACCTATCACCGAGACTAAATCACCAACACTGTGACCGACAGTATATAGTGTCCTGAGCTCGTGGGGGAACACACGCTTAATAATCCCCAAAAACTGTCTGTGACCGATACCAGGCAGTATATAGTGTCCGAGCTCGTGGGGGGAACACACGCTTAATAATCCCCAAACTTGGTGTTTTTGTGACCGATCCCAGGCAGTATATAGTGTCCTGAGCTCGTGGGGGGAACACACGCTTAATAATCCCCCAAACTGTGTGACCGATCCCAGGCAGCATATAGTACCCTGAGCTCGTGGGGGGACACGCGTAATAATCCCCCAAACTCCCGCCTTAAACCTTTTTCATTGTCTGCCCCTCACCTCTGGAATGCCCTTCCCCTCAGTACCCGACTAGCACCCTCTCTATCCACCTTTAAGACCCACCTTAAGACCCACTTGCTTAAAGAAGCATATGAATAGCACTGTGGATATTCTGAACACAGGATACATAAAGCTTGGCCCCCTGCAGACGCACTTACCAGAACTCCCTCCTACTGTCTCTGTACGTTCTCCCTACCTACCAATTAGACTGTAAGCTCCTAGGGGCAGGGACTCCTCTTCCTTAATGTCTAAAGCACTTATTCCCATGATCTGTTATTTATATTATCTGTTATTTATTGGATTACCACATGTATTACTGCTGTGAAGCGCTATGTACATTAATGGCGCTATATAAATAAAGACATACAATACAATACAACTGCCCCTCCGTGTGTGCAGGCAGCATGTGGGGGGTATAGCTGTCACTCACTGCGGGAGTTTCCAAGGTCACACCCCACAATTTATTTATTTATAAAATATTTTACCAGGAAGAAATACATTGAGAGTTATCTCTCGTTTTCAAGTATGTCCTAGGCACAGAGTTAATATGACAAATAATACATGGTTACAAATACAGTTACATAAATGAAACAGGGTATATATACCTTATATACAAGACATTGCATGCACAGTTAAAGATAATATATATTATGGGCGTAATAATGCCTTGCTGCTGGGGATGCAAAGCATTGTGGGAATATTCTGCTGTGACAGCTATACACCCCTTCTCCCCCCCCCCCCCCCCCCCCCAACCAGGCTCAGGACCCCAGTATACTGTCTGGAATCCGCCATTACTGACTGCTTTGGGGAACCCTTGGAGACACCCCAAGTACCTGGGCACAGGGATGGACAAAGATATGAAATACTTATGAACCAGGAAGAGGTCAGGAGCCGTGTTTTGAGGGGGTGGGGTGGGAGGGGAAGAGAGAAGAGCGAGGGGGGACACGTTCCGGCCATCTCTGTGCGTCTGTGTGTTACACGTCAATCAGCAACCTCAACTCAGGCGCCAGGAATTTTTAGTCATCAAGTCACCCCGGATTCTCTCCACCTCCTCCCCCCCCATAATAATGATCACGTACCTGTGTAGCATTGTAAGCGTTATATTTCTAGAACACTCCCCGTGGGAACCAACACATGAAACGCAGCGGGTAATGGGACAGCAGTTTTGCCGACGTTTGGGGGTAACATATGGACATTAAAACAAACTCTGACATTAAGATGGTTCCATGGAGCGGGCAGAGGAGAGCGTACGTGACACGCTGATGGAGTTACAGATGTATAAATGGTTTGGCTTTTCTAAACATTTTAATAACCTTTTGACATTAGGAATGTTAAACAAAATCTAGCACAGGAAGTCCCCGTGTTGTCATCTTGATGACGTCATTTGTGGTACAGGTGGTTCCAGGTGTAACAGATATTGGTGTGATGTCACAGGAAGATACGATGTCATCGAGCCAGCAGCACAGATACTTTTAAGGCCACGTCCGTACTGTGTGCAACGGCGCAAACAAAAGGCCGGTCCTCTATGAAGCGCGACCGCGCGCCCGATTGTCGAGCAGACAAAATCATTTGATTTTGTCACGCAGCGGCCGGGTCACGGGAGCGGTTCAGGTAATGAGGGCAAACCGCTCACGTGATGTCACGGGCACGCCTCAGCCTCACCTCTCCTCCTCCAGATCCCCTGGGTCACGGATCAACTCTGACGCAGGCGCGCACGACGCCATGAGCTCCCTCGTGCGGCGCCTACGATATCTGAGGCCTAACACTGGGGACACGTCGCTGATAAAGAAACTCCCTCTGACATGGGAACGTTATATTAATATCCCCGTCCTGCTGTCACCGACAGAGCCAGGAATGTCCTCACAGGAGGTGACAGGAGACAGCAGAGACGCAGGACACAGAACATGGCGGCACACAGGGACCCGCGACGTCCATCACAGGAGGTGACAGCCGGACAG
>WSYH01005237.1:0-25338 GCA_036426205.1 Ascaphus truei | reverse complement strand
CCCCTTCCACTACCCCCCTATACACACACACACACCCCTTCCTCTACCCCCTATACACCCACACACGCCCCTTCCACTACCCCCCTATACACCAACACCCCTTCCACTACCCCCCTATACACCCACACACCCCTTCCACTACCCCCTATACACCCTCCCTCCAATACCCTCCAGAGACCCCCATACGCCCCTTCCAATATACACATACATACACATACATCTATACCTACAGTTTATACACCCCCTCATATTCCTATACACCCCTAAATATCACACACCTAAATACCCCTAAATACCCATGCATACCTATACACTTCTATCACACACCCATATACCTCCATATACTCATACATAACTATACACCGCTATATACCTACATACACACACACACACATACATACAAAATACATATACACACATATTACATGCATGCACACAACTATACACCCTCAATATACTCACACAAACACGTATATAACCACACATATCCCTATATCTATATACAGTACACACACATTATATATGTAGGTATGTGAGTGCAATTAATATATATATATATATATATATACACACACTCACCCGCTCACCCTGCCCGCTGCGGTCCCCTCCGGTGTCCGGTCCCCGGTGTCACTCCCTCTCCATCCCCCGCTCTCTCTCACTCACTCTCCGCCCGCAGCGCTGACGAACCTTCGGGGGATCCCGTTGCGCATGCGCAGGAAAGGAGCGGTCGATGGGTGGTCGCGGCGCGCATGCGCAGCTGGCAGGCACGATTTGAGCGGAGGGGGGGTCCCTGGACAGTGGGCATAGTTGTTATGGCAACGGGCGCCATCTTGTGGCTGGCAGAGCTTCAGTGCTGCTGCTGACTGTATATACATCACACACGTGTATAAATCACTGCTTCTTTCAGCTAGGGTGGGCTGGGACATTAACCCTTTCCCCGCCAGGGAGGCCTGCAACACATGCTGGTCTGCCACTTTGATTGTCTGTGGTCATTATGTGACGAGTTTTAAGTCATCATAGGACAGGGTTGCCACCTTCTACTGAATGCCAACCCGGAGACAAAATGTTTAAATTTCGCGCTTACCTTCGGCGGCGGCGGCTCCAGGCGTTTTCTGCCATAACCACTGGACGCTAAGAGACGTCACGCAGTGTCAAGTTGCCATGACAATGGGACGCCTTATGGCGCTGATGCATGACGTCAAGTAATGGCAACGCGGCGCAGCGTGGCGGCGTGATGCTGACGTAGCGTTCCCGTTGACATGGCAAACGCGACAGCGCCATTTGACAGCGCACGGCCATATTGACAGGAGTTACCTGCAGGGAACGATGCTGGGAGATGCCGCCGAACGCCATGACCCAGAGGTTTACTAGGTAAACCCGAAGCCCGGAGATACGTGGTCAAAACCCGTAGTGACCTAATGACAGGGACGTGTTTAATGATTTAAAGGGTCAGTCCCACGTAGGGGCAAAGTGACCTAATGACAAGCACGTGTTTAATGGGTTAAAGTGTCAGTCCCACGTAGGGGCAAAGTGACCTAATGACAGGGACGTGTTTAATGGGTTAAAGGGTCAGTCCCACGTAGGGACAAAGTGACCTAATGACAGGAACGTGTTTAATGGGTTAAAGGGTCAGTCCCACGTAGGGACAAAGTGACCTAATGACGGGGACGTGTTTAATGGGTTAAAGGGTCAGTCCCACGTAGGGACAAAGTGACCTAATGGCAGGCACGTGTTTAATGGGTTAAAGGGTCAGTCCCACGTAGGGACAAAGTGACCTAATGGCAGGCACGTGTTTAATGGGTTAAGGGGTCAGTCCCACGTAGGGACAAAGTGACCTAATGGCAGTGACATGAATAATGGGGTCTCTCTCTCATGGAAACCTGGAGAACACTGTAGGAACAGCAGCCGTTGAGGGGTTAAGCCCGTGTTTAATGATGCGTATTTCTGCTTAGGATTAGGACAGTGAGTGTACCCTAATGATCAGACCGCCGCAGACTGACTCATTAATGATATTTAGTGCTTAATAACAGCCCACACGCCGTGCTCCTGAGTCTTACTCACCCTTCCAAATCTCACTTTTTTTATCCTGGACAAGCGTGCTTTCTCCCTCCAGTCGCCTGAACCACGTCTCCTTTTATGGCCTGCAGGGGTATTCCCTGAGGCAGATTACCAAATCCGCCCCCCCTAGGCAGTGGCGGGACTAAGAAATATTAGTAACCGGTTCTTACCTTCAGCCGCGTCCTCCCGGGATCTTCCCCCTGCAACTCTTTGGCGTGGCGGCAGGCGGCGTCTAGGCGCAGGGTGTAAGGTGTGAGGCGCAGGGTGTAAGGTGTGAGGCGGCACGCCTGCGGGAGGGGTGTGAGGCGCAGGGTGTAAGGTGTGAGGCGCAGGGTGTAAGGTGTGAGGCGCAGGGTGTAAGGTGTGAGGCGCAGGGTGTAAGGTGTGAGGCGCAGGGTCCCTGGACACAGAGTGGCTTAGACAGGCCGATTGGTCAACCTGGACCGCTAGTTACTGCACTAGGGTCACAAAGTGTTCCTACAATCCCTTATGCAGGAAAATACAACTTCCCAACAACTTTCCACAGCTGCTGGAACACTTTATACTAACTGTGTTGTGCCTTATATACTTCAGGAGGCAGGCGCATCCCTGATGTCACTATCCAGGGACTCAGAGCATACAGCCACTCCCCTCCATACATAGGGCACCTCACCATGGTGTGAGGGAAAACCTCCATAACTACTGCTGGCATACCTGTACTTACAGTACCAGGACTTACTGCCAACAGAGAGGAAAGTAATATACCATTATTATGCATGGCTATATAAGTATTGTGGATCATTTTTATTATTGCTATTTCCCCCTCCCCGCCTCCACCTAACTTCAATGTGGGTTAGGGTTGTGTGTGTTTTTCTCAATTAGATACTTGATTGCTGTTGTTCTCCAAACCCTTGCTCCCCCTTGTTCTTTGCTTTGTTCCTCATGACTTCGCCATGTGAGGTCACGTTGTCATGGCAACGCGTCGTCATGTGACGTCGCGTCATCTATTGATGTTGGGACGCCATTACATCCCGACGGTGCAGAAGGAGAGGCCGCTCTGGAGAAGGTAAGAGACATGTTCAGAGGCCCCACGCTCTCCCCCGGGAATCAGTTTAATTGTTGGGGGAAGAGTGGGGGGCCTATGAAATCATCATTACTCTCCTCCCCTCTCCCCATACCCCCTCTAACTCACTCACTCCAACACACACACACACAAAGACACACACACACACACACACACACACACACACATCTCCTCAATGCTGCTCTGGTCCAGCGCTGGTTTGGGGACTCCGCAGCTCCCTCATCAAGCTCACTCCTCCGGTTGGACGGAAGTTGGACCCAACGTTCGGTGCCGACAGGAGGAGGGAGAGGATTGCAGACAGTGACCGCTGGGTTGCGGTATAGGGAGCTCCCGGCCGCCACTTCTGTGGAGCCACAGCACCGGCCCACGAAATCGGTCCACCAGGGCAACCCTGATCGCCCAATAGGGAAATCCACCGCTGAGCACAACACTAAACTTCTGCCTCTTATATATATGGTAATTGGCCACATTTGTCCACCCCATCATGGAGACTAATATATGACATATCCCCATTTACTGTCCCTTGTTAGCTATGAAGGCAACATGGTGGTCCCTACTGATGTCTAAAGCCCAGACTACGGGATGCTAAGAGAAAGCCACCTCACTTTGCTCGTCTGCCACTATGATCTATCTATGTTGCCTGCTACAGGAGTCCCGGACACGCAGGTGGGATTGGTTGGTCTGCGGAATGCTGGGCCACATGACCAGGCCTCAGCGCACAGGTTCCTTCCCTGCACGGATCGTCCACGCTCTTTGGGCTCATCGTGGCCGGCTGAACAATTGACCACAGCTAGTTAATGGTTGGTAAATTGATGTACATATGAATACATGTGTGTGTGTGTGTGTGATTGTGTTGATTGTGTATGTGAACATGTGTGTGTTAGATGTGTCAGTGTGTATGTTCTTGGACCCTCTCCTTGTTGGCACTTCCTGTTGGGGTTATATTGTGATGGTATAGTTTTCCTTCTTGCTGGGCATCTTGTGCCATCTAGTGGTGAGGGGAGGAAAGTATCTGGCAGGGTAGGGGTTAAGTGATTATTTATAACCACAAGTCCCAGCACTCAATGACTTATTGAAAAATATAGTACCAAGGATTATGCCACTAGAGAAAATATTTAATATATGCACAGGAGCAATGCAAGGAGCAATGCAGCACAAAAGCAAATGAATGTAACGCAATCCTTCCCAGTAGTAAAACAGTCAGCCGCGCTCTCATACAAGACCCGTATGAGAGTGTGGCTGACTGTCTTACTACTGGGAAGGATTGCAGTTGAGGAGCGTTACTGTGCCATGTGCCGGACATTGCCATGCGCCGATGACGTCATCGTACGAGGACCTATAAATAGCCAGGTACCCTGCGTTGCAGTTAGCAGCACACCGTTGGAGGCAGAGGGCAAACTTGCAAGTGGTTCATGGTCTTTTTATCTGATTCTGCCGTTCATACTCTCTCTGACGCACCCAGGACTGATTCTGCCATTCATACTCTCTCTGATGCACCCAGGACTGATTCTGCCATTCATACTCTCTCTGACGCACCCAGGACTGATTCTGCCATTCATACTCTCTCTGATGCACCCAGGACTGATTCTGCAATTCATACTCTCTCTGATGCACCCAGGACTGATTCTGCCATTCATACTCTCTCTGATGCACCCAGGACTGATTCTGCTTGATTTAAGCTTTGAACTGATATTCTTTAGGTCTCTGAGTTCTGCTCTGGTCATTGGGGCACTAGGGTACAAGGGAAGTACCTTATGGTCATCTAAGACCTGAGGGAACGGGCTTGAGAAAGGGGTGTCCCCCCGAAATGTTGCCCCCCTGATTACCCTACCCCTGCTGTGGTTTGTCCTTAGTTTTTGTGTCTGTGTATTGTCTCACTCCCTGGTTGTCACGGTTGTGCTCACCACAAACCTGGGTCGGACCGCGAGGCTGAGGTGGGGTTGTAAAAGCACCGACTTTAGACCGCGCAGGCTGATCCGGATTGCGCAGTTCGTAGTCATACGTAGCAGGATCAGGATAGGAGAAGACAGCATTGTCGTTGTACAAGCCAGGGTCAGGACAGGAGACGTCAGAATAAACATTGTCCAAGCAGGAGTTCGGCAACAGGGAGTCAGGAAAGCCCCGCTTCAGCTTAGAAGCGCGGGGGTGGCCTCTGCGCGTTCGGCGACCATGGCCCATGGTACTGGACTCAGGAGGTGGAAGACAGAGCAGATTTACACACCGCCTAGCTGCACGGGTAAACCAGTGCTACAGCGCAAGAGTCCTGAGCGGGCTAGGGAATCCTCCGTTGCAGCGCAGGAACCAGGACACGGCCTCTCTAGATTAGGGAAAGAGTAGGCCCCAGGAACCAGCTAGATACACAGGGAAACCTCCGCTTCAGTGCAGGAATCCAGGAAGCTGAAGAACGCAAGGACGAAACCTCCGCTTCAGTGCAGGAATCCAGGAGGCTGAAGGACGCAGGGACGAAACCTCCGCTTCAGCACAGGAGAACAGGAAGCTGAAGGACGCAGGGCGAAACCTCCGCTTCAGCACAGGAGAAGGAAGCTGAAGGACGCAGGGGAAACCTCCGCTTCAGCACAGGAGAAGGAAGCTGAAGGACGCAGGGGAAACCTCCGTATCAGCATAGGAGAACAAGCGAGAGCTTGTGGCAGAACAGGTAGTGACATCCGGTAAGGACTATGCTCGGCAGGGAGCATTGTGGGAACATAGTACTTAAAGGCCAGCGGACCAATCCCCGGCGGGGGGTGTGAAGGTCCTGCTCCAATAAGTGAATACAAGGCTGGATTGCAGTGATAGATTGCACAGCTGCAGTAGATACCAGAGGGAGTGTGTGGCAGTATAGCTTTGGTGAGTGAATCCAGGCTGCAGTAATATCAGGTGAAGAGTTCCAGGACTGCACCGGTCTGCAAGGTAAGGCAAACAGTAAACCGCGGAGCGGATTCCTTACACTGGTGTATTCACCCCAATCACTATTGTTGTGTGTGTATATTCATTTGCTTTTGTGCTGCATTGCTCCTGTGCATATATTAAATATTTTCTCTAGTGGCATAATCCGTGGTACTATATTTTTCAATAAGTCAGTGAGTGCTGGGACTTGTGGTTATAACTATTGTTTAAGAGGGGTTTAAGAGGGGTTTAAGAGGTCCTAGGTCCGTTGGCACCCTGCAGGTTCATTAATTTGCTTTCTGGTGAGTGCTGTCTACTCTATATATTTATATTTGGGGGTTAAGTGATGCTCAGCAGGTTACTGATAGCAAAGGGTTCTGGTTACTGATGCTCAGCAGGGTACTGATAGCAAAGGGTTCCGGTTAGTGATGAAACGTCTTTGCAGTCTTGATATATATATGTGTATGTACTGTAGGAAAATGAAGATGGGATGGAAGCATTTGTAAGAAATCAGACAATCTTACAAGGGAAGCTCTCACTGCGCCTCGAGAGGAAGGTGTTTGACCCGTGTATCCTGCCCGTGCTCACGAATGGGTGTGAGACTTGGACCCGAAATGCGAAGATAATTCAGAAGCTTCAGACAACACAAAGATGTATGGAGAGATGCATTCTGGGTATTACCCGAAGATGTATGGAGAGATGCATGCTGGGTATTACCCGAAGACGTATGGAGAGATGCATGCTGGGTATTACCCGAAGAGCCAGAAAAAAGAATGGATGGGTTACGAAACCAAACAAAAGTCTGTGACATCATCACAGTGGTCAAGGAATTATAATTGCGACGGGTCGGACATGTCGCAAGAAGAAATGGTCGTCGTTAAACAAAGATGGTACTTGATTGAATGCCAGGGGAACAAAAGTAAGATGGGATGCTGATACTAGAAAATATGTTGGGCGACGTGGAGGAAAGAGGCTATAATTGTATTAATGTCCAGTGCATATAGAATGATAGGGTGACTAATTGTTTAAACTAATGTATCCCTCCCGGTCCGGCTCTAGGGAGATCACATCGTTGTACAATGTTTGGCTACTCCGCATGCATCACCGTGACTCAGGGACTGGATTCGGGCGGCTGGGCGAGGAGGTAGCACAGATGTATAATAATGGGCGCCAGGAACTTTTGTAACACAACTGTCTTTTATTCGTGTCCCCGGGCATAGAGACCGCTCATACACTTATTGACAATGGTGTACTGGGATTTAATAGTAGACATACATGAATACGGGGCGTCCATTAGTGCCCACTCTTAACACTCCAATGGAGGTACATTATCTTAGTTGCTCTAATTAGGTGTGGGACCCAGCCCCCCCTTTGTTGCTTCGGGATTAACAATAGGCCCATACGGGAGTTCTGACGTTCCTTCTCAAGTGACCCAATACCTTTGGCCTTATTGGGAACTGCCACTTTCATACAGACCGATGAGGAATATTAGTGCAGATCCACGGTTAGAGCTGATCCGCCGACACCCTCTTTCCTGAGGTCCTCTACAGCAGAGGGGCGCAAACTATTCGCGCTGCGCCCATGTAAGAGACGTGTGCAGAGGTACGCAATAGAGACTGTTTTAAGGTGAACTAAAAATAAGGCTTTTATTGCGCCTGCTTCTTTAACACATGAAAATCATCAAACGTATGCAAATAAGGGGTTAAACAAAGCTTCTGCTCCACTTGGCAGTATTTCTAGGTAAACATATGCAGTCCAGAACTCCCTTTAGATAGCATGTTTCCCAGTCCCAAACATATAGTTTGATATGTGCAGATATACAACAGTCTTAGAAAGTAATGCTTATCTGTCTCTCTGGTAGCAGTAGGGGGGAATCCTTCTCTGCTCTCCTGGCATAGCCTTTTTGTCCTATGGCACTTTCAGGTATTAGAAGTCTTCTCCCTATGTTGTCTTGTTGTCTGGCTGTCAGTGTACAGCTCTCAAGACCTCTCTGTCCCTTCCTGTTTCAGCCCACGTGGGAGCTCAGGAGTCTCTCCTTCCTGTTTCAGGAGGAGCCTTTTCTCTAACAAACCTCCAATCTGCCAGGTGCTGGTCAATTAATTAGCACACTGCTGGATTAGAGGCAAGTTTTCTGAACAGGGATAAGTCCCCTGTTACATACCTCCCCTGTTTGTGGGAAGCTCGGGCTTGCCACGGCCAAAGCCCATCCTTCCACTCTCATTCAAGATATCTCAGTGACTTGAATGAGAGTGGATGGAGGAGAACCCTCAGTCCCGCTGGGATTGGAGCCCTTCCTCCAGTTTAGTAGTGTCTCCTCCAGAAGGTGCTTGAGATCAGCAGTCCTCAGTCGCTCAAGGAGAACTTTTTCCAAGTCCAGTCTTTCTACTGACCACGTGGTCATGAGCTTATCCCTGTGGCGGGTGCTCGTCTTTTTGTAGGCAGACTGTATGGTGACAGTCGCAGAGCGTTTTTGCACATCGCTTTCTCTCGCCATCTTTCCCATATACTCCACTTTAGCACCAAATGTCCATTTCATGGTATCACAAGAGCGCCCAAGAACAACCACCTGAGCCCTCAGTTCTTGAAGCTGTCTTCCTGCACATATCCCATTCAATGTAGTTGCCAATTCAGCTTCTTTGGGATTGAGTTGCGGTTCCAGCTCCATTTCCAGAGAACGTCCTATCTTTTCAGCTTCCTCAGCTAAGGATTCTTCTGGCTTTGATTGTGCACCCCTACCTTTGTTGATTGCCTGTTGGGCGGCTGCAGGTTTGGCTAGTGCTTTCTTAGGTGGCTCAAACTTCGTAATCTTGTTTTGAAGGTGAGTGGTGTCCCCAGCTCTCACTGTACCCTTTTCCTCACGGGCATTAGTTACTGTGGGATACCGATGCTTGGGCAGAGCCAATACCTTTTCCCGTATTGGAGGCATCTGTAAGTTACTGGTCTGCAGAGTCTCACTCTGTTTGAGTGTGTCCTGCCATTCTTCTTTCAGGGTCTTTATTTCTTCCCTGTGCTTTCTCTGAGCTTGCTTCCACCTATCATTCATTATTTTGTGGAGCACTGTGAACTTCTTCGTTTGGGCCGCAGATACTCGTCTCAGTTTCTGGACCTTTTTGCGCTCCCTCTTGTACCGAGTCACCTAGCCTCTAAGCTTAGCCTCTAGCGATGCTTTGGTGATGGTCAGGGTAGCCTTCAGTTTCTCATGCTGCTTTGCGAGGACACACTGGGTAATCAAACGATCCTGCAGCACTTGTATTTCCTTAGCAGCCTGCAGATTTTCTTCCTGCAGAGTTCGCTGCTTCTCCTCGGCCTTCTGGAGGTGCATACGCAGACCTTGCAGTTGGTTCTGCAGTCGGTGCTCTGCTTCAAACTTTTCATCTTCCAACAGTTTCTTTATTTTTTCAAGCTCGTGCAGCTTTTCATTCTTTCCATTGACGTGTTCTGTCAACTCAGAATTTTCTTTTTTTAATCTTAAATTTTCTCTTTTTTTCAGTCTCTGTACTATTCAGGGCCTCCTTGCAGTCCACTTTCGCACATCTGCTTGGAGGCGGCCTGTCTCCTGGCGTGAGACTTCCATCTCCCGGTTGAGGGTCTGAAGCTCCTTCTGAGAGACTTTGAGATATAAATTAAGATGGAGGATAGTTTTCTTTGAAATGTTCAGCTCCTCAGCGAGACTGTGAAGTTCCTTTCTGGAGACTTCCAGTTCTTTGCGGCAACTGTTGATCTCCTGGTGTGAGGCATCCAGTGCTCTGCGGAGTGTATGAACCTCCTTCTGAGATACGTCCACCTCTGTCCGGATACTGTTGACCTCCTGTTGTGAGGCATTCAGTTTTACGCGAAGCGTGTGAACCTCTTGCTGAAAGACCGTAATCTCCTTCAGTGCCTCCTCATACTTCTGCTTCAGCTTAGCTTTTATTTTAACCGATTGGCTCTGCTTTTTCACCATGGTGGCATTAGTAGTGGTTGCAGTGGCCAGCTCAGTCTTGAGATTGTTCAATTCTGACCTGGTCAAAGAGTAAATTGTGAGCACATTCTTCTGTAGCTCCACATTATTCTTCTGTAGCTCTACGTAAACATCTTTCTTCAGTTTCAATTGTTTCCGGAGCAGATCACAGTCACGCCTGGCAATTTTCAGGGCATCTTCAGGGCTGGTCAAGGGATCATCACCTATTGGTTCCGGTTCTACTTCCCTGGTATGGTTGGTTGAGGGTTCCTCTCTGTTGGCACCGGCCAAACACTTCTTTGGGTTACACAACTTCTGCCTTGGGCCCTCTGGATCTTCTGTCATCCGCGTGACGAATCCTCCATTTTCTCTAGGCTGCAGTGCATCTCGAACCCCCTTTTTCTCTGCGGGATCTGCGGCCATGTCTATTCCTTCTATGGTCAGGGAAGAACCGTTTTTCTTTTTCTTTTTTCGCCTCTTTGTTTTGGATGACTCCGTCCCATCAGGTATACTGGGGTCTCCATCTTTATTTGAAACTTCAGCAGCTTCACTGTATCCGCCAGGCTTTTCTTGCAGTTGCGTTGTTAGTAAGAATATCAAGCTCAAGACTCCTTCCCAGAAACTGGCCCCGAGATTCTTGGGTCCTTTCAAGGTCCTCGAAAGGATCAACCCAGTCGCGTACCGACTTGCACTTCCTCCTACAATAAAGATTCCCTCTGTATTCCACGTGTCTCTACTTAAGCCCTTGATCCAAAATGCCCATTTTCCGGACCGCCCTCAGAGACCTAATCCTGTCGTCATACAAGGACAACAAGAATTCGAAGTCCAGTCCATACTCGATTCTCGTTGGTCCAGGGGCAGACTTCAGTTCCTCGTTCACTGGAAAGGATATGGCCCGGAGGAACGCTCCTGGATACCATCTCATCACATTCATGCCCCAGCGCTCCTCAGACAGTTCCGTCGGAAGTTTCTTCATAGACCTTGGGAGGATCGTCCGGAGTCCGATTCTCAAGGGGGGATACTGTAACGGATCGGGGGTCTCTCTTCCCAGCATGTCCCCGTCACCCCAGGTCCCACGGCGGCTAGCTGTCCCTCTTCCCTACGTCCCCACTCTCTCTCCTCCTCCTCTCTGAGCCGTTCCTCCGCGGCACGGTCTGCACGCTCAGGTACGCATTCAGGGCACGCGCGCGGTCCCCTCACTGAGCGCGCGCACTCCCGATCGCTTCCCAGCCCTTATTGTACCTGGCTCCTCCGCTCCTCCTTCCCTTCTGCCTCTCATGCCAAGCGCCTCCTCCGCGATACACCCCTCACACCCTGGTACACGCACGGTGAGCGCGCATAACAATCTTACAGAAGGCGCGCGCACCCGCTCTAGTTATCAGCCATCCCCAGGCACTGGCTCCGCCCCCCGTCGGTTGCAGGCAATTACCCTGGATTACCTCCCTGTCTCCTCCCCGGCTCTCACGGACCTATCCCTGCAATTACCCACTCAAACCTCTGTTCCACCCCTCACCCCTATTGGTCCTTCTTCCCATATAACCCCACTCTGTCCTCTCAGTCCTTGCTCTGCATAGCTTTCCTGTAGCTCCCGTGTGTGCAGTGTCTATGCCTAGCTCCCTTGTCTGTTTCAGCTCTGGTTCCTGTCCCTGCCCCTGTTTGGATTCCTTTGGTTTGAACTTGAACTCTGCTTTGGACTTTGACTACGCTGCCTTCTCCTGCCCTTGAACCCTGGCTTTCGGACATCACTACGCTGCTCTCTCCTGCCCCTGAACTCTGGCTCTTGGACATTACCCTCCGACCTCTGGCACCCCGGACTCAGCAAGTATAACGTTAACCCTTACTCACCAGGCCCGGCAACGTAACTTACCACACTCCGGGCACGCCCTCACTGCTGTGGGTGCGTGTTATATCCTTACCCACCTCAGTACTGGGGACTGGCCAGGTCTGCGGGCATACAGGCGTTACATATACCAATAGGGACCACATAGTATCTACACACACTTTTAGTAATGCTACAGCCTCTTATATTTCCACAACTACACACACCATTGATATACACTCCCACTCCACACACACCTTTTGTAAAGTGCTGTACACACTGTGGGCTCTCTAAAAAATTATATTTACATACATACACACACACACTCTTACATCACTATCATTCAGGGACCACCTCAGATGAACAACAACACATGACATATTACACTGTGTGTGTGTGTGTGTGTGTGTACACATGACATATTACACTGTGTGTGTGTGTGTGTGTGTGTGTGTGTGTGTGTGTGTGTGGTGGTGTGTGTGTGTGTGTGTGTGTGTGTGTGTACACATGACATATTACACCGTGTCATGATTTATTTAACAAAAAATAAAGCCAAAATGGAGAAGCAATGTGTGAAAAACTAAGTACACCCTTACTGCTTCCATAGGAATTAAGATGCTAAGTAGCAGACAGGTGCTGCTAATCAAATGTCCTTGATTAATTGATCATCAGAAAGTGTGATCACCTCTATAAAAGCCAAAGTTTTAGCAGTTTGCTGGTCTGGAGCATTCAGGTGTGTGTTAACACAATGTCAAGGAGGAAAAACATCAGCAATGATCTTAGAGAAGCAATTGTTGCTGCCCATCAATCTGGGAAGGGTTATAAGGCAATTTCCAAACAATTTAAAGTCCATCATTCTACAGTGAGAAAGATTATTCAAAAGTGGAAAACATTCAAGACAGTTGCCAATCTTCCCAGGAGTGGACGTCCCAGCAAATTCACCCCAAGGTCACACTGTGCAATGCTCAGAGAAATTGCAAAAAAAAAAACAAGAGTTACATCTCAGACTCTACAGGCCTCAGTTAGCATGTCAAATGTTAAAGTTCATGACAGTACAATTAGAAAAAGACTGAACAAGTATGGTTTGTTTGGAAGGGTTGCCAGCCAGAAATCCTCTTTTCTCTAAAAAGAACAAGGCAGCACGGCTTAGGTTTGCAAAGTTGCATCTGAACAAACCACAAGACTTCTGGAACAATGTCCTTTGGACAGACGAGACCAAAGTGGAGATGTTTGGCCATAATGCACAGCGCCACTGTGACGGGAGCGCAGGCCAAATACACATTTATATTTAAGGAATCAGTCACAAGGCAAAATAGGCAGTAAAATAAATTGCGGTTTATTCGGACAAGACCTCGGAAACACACAGAAATACAAGAAACAGAGAATATACACACTTGCTGGGGTCTGGGGAAGAGATCTACCCTTTCCTAGTTGCAAGGCGCCTGTTCAGCAAAGGCTTACCTTGATAGGACCTTGGTTCTGGGCTCCTGGACCGAAATCCAGCCTGCTGGCTAGGCCTCCCCATGCTTCCATGTGTGAATAGCTCTTTCACAGAAGCATCAGAAGTGAGAGGCCCGCCAGCAGCTGCTTGTCTTCAGATCTCCAACAGGAAAAAAAGAGAGAGCTGCTTTTACTGCACGCTCTTATATAGGCTGAATTCCTATCTAAATCATTGAGGAGTGTAATAGCCAATTAAAGCAGGGATTGAAATTATGCATTCCCTGATAGGAGGGATAAATTCAAAACTTGCCAATAGAAACCTTGCTTATCAGTTTTGACATCCAGGGCCGTTTTCTTCCCTGGCTCCGCGGTGTCTAGTAAAACAAAGACATCCCAATCTGAACATCTTGATCACCAAATGGTTTTCCCCCCTCTCTGAACTATGGAATCTATGCAAAATGTGTGAAAAACTAAGTACACCCTTACTGCTTCCATAGGAATTAAGATGCTAAGTAGCAGACAGGTGCTGCTAATCAAATGTCCTTGATTAATTGATCATCAGAAAGTGTGATCACCTCTATAAAAGCCAAAGTTTTAGCAGTTTGCTGGTCTGGAGCATTCAGGTGTGTGTTAACACAATGTCAAGGAGGAAAAACATCAGCAATGATCTTAGAGAAGCAATTGTTGCTGCCCATCAATCTGGGAAGGGTTATAAGGCAATTTCCAAACAATTTAAAGTCCATCATTCTACAGTGAGAAAGATTATTCAAAAGTGGAAAACATTCAAGACAGTTGCCAATCTTCCCAGGAGTGGACGTCCCAGCAAATTCACCCCAAGGTCACACTGTGCAATGCTCAGAGAAATTGCAAAAAAAAAAACAAGAGTTACATCTCAGACTCTACAGGCCTCAGTTAGCATGTCAAATGTTAAAGTTCATGACAGTACAATTAGAAAAAGACTGAACAAGTATGGTTTGTTTGGAAGGGTTGCCAGCCAGAAATCCTCTTTTCTCTAAAAAGAACAAGGCAGCACGGCTTAGGTTTGCAAAGTTGCATCTGAACAAACCACAAGACTTCTGGAACAATGTCCTTTGGACAGACGAGACCAAAGTGGAGATGTTTGGCCATAATGCACAGCGCCACTGTGACGGGAGCGCAGGCCAAATACACATTTATATTTAAGGAATCAGTCACAAGGCAAAATAGGCAGTAAAATAAATTGCGGTTTATTCGGACAAGACCTCGGAAACACACAGAAATACAAGAAACAGAGAATATACACACTTGCTGGGGTCTGGGGAAGAGATCTACCCTTTCCTAGTTGCAAGGCGCCTGTTCAGCAAAGGCTTACCTTGATAGGACCTTGGTTCTGGGCTCCTGGACCGAAATCCAGCCTGCTGGCTAGGCCTCCCCATGCTTCCATGTGTGAATAGCTCTTTCACAGAAGCATCAGAAGTGAGAGGCCCGCCAGCAGCTGCTTGTCTTCAGATCTCCAACAGGAAAAAAAGAGAGAGCTGCTTTTACTGCACGCTCTTATATAGGCTGAATTCCTATCTAAATCATTGAGGAGTGTAATAGCCAATTAAAGCAGGGATTGAAATTATGCATTCCCTGATAGGAGGGATAAATTCAAAACTTGCCAATAGAAACCTTGCTTATCAGTTTTGACATCCAGGGCCGTTTTCTTCCCTGGCTCCGCGGTGTCTAGTAAAACAAAGACATCCCAATCTGAACATCTTGATCACCAAATGGTTTTCCCCCCTCTCTGAACTATGGAATCTATGCAAACTAGCTAGCATCTTCCATATGCCTGTGCTTTCTGTATAGAACCTTATAGTAAACATTAAAACACAATATAAAGTACACTTCCTTACAGAATATACTTTGGGGGACCTTATACTTATAAGGGAAATAAATTGGGGAGATTTGGGCTTGGAAACCCTATCTGAGCTGGGGCATTGAAATGCTAATCCACATGTAATTCACATGCTAATTCAGACTGCCTTTTGTCACCAACCTGGGTTTAAATCACAGGACAAACACAACAAACTGCAGTTTTAAAACACAGAGAAACAATATTTAGACACAAGCTTGCATTCCCCCATCTGCACCTATCATGTGGGGTTCTAAAACCTTCTCTTCTCTAAGACACCAGCTAAGAATACCTTGCTGGCAGGCAAGACAGGTTAAAATATTCCCCCCCCTTTCCCCTCATGTTCGTTCCAGATGTCCCAGCCCTGCAGCTATTTCTCATAAGAGGCCACCCATACATGGCAATCCACTTACAAGCTGACACAGGCAGTTGCAGGCCCATGAGGCAAAGGAAATACACAGATAATGCATTAACTAGCCCACTGGGCTTACACAGTTAACCCCACATACACAGTTCCTAGTTTATAACCCTATGGGGGGACAGTATAACAGAGGAACAAAATGACAGGCAACACAGTAAGGTACAATATTAGACCCAAGAGCTGACACTCTCAGCCCATACCATATGGTTTCAGGGGCAGCCAGCCGGGCTCCACCTTTATTAAGGAAGGCCGGCTACGCCGACTGCGACAGCAACGTTTGGCGAAAACCAAACACAACATATGAGCACAAACACCTAATACCAACGGTCAAGCACGGTGGTGGAGGGGTGATGATTTGGGCTTGTTTTGCAGCCACAGGACCTCTGAACATTGCATATATATATATGTAAATACAACTGTATGCTCATCTGCATGTCTAAGGCAGGTCTGCAACCCCGCCTTTCACCATTATCACCCAGCACACAGCACTTCCACTACCATAAGCAGAGCAGGTTTGTTCATATTGCTTTTGAATTAAAAAACACTATTTAATAAAATAAAATAGAATCAGGAATAGAAAATGTAAGTACATATATAAGATGAGTATGCATTATAAATTGTCTGTTAAAAAAAAAACAGGCAATCTAAACATAAAATGTATATGAACCATAATATTTAAACATCGTCAGCTCACCACGAGACCAGGGAAAATGTTTTTACATAGAGTATCTTCATTTGAAATTGCTGATCTCCTGGTGTGAGGCATCCAGCTCTATGCAGAGAGTGTGAAACTCGTTCTGGAAGATGTCCAAATCTGTCCTGGGACCACTGACCTCCTGGCGAGAGACCTCCACCTCTGTACTGAGAGCTTGAACCTCTTCCTGAAAGACCTCCCGCTCGGTACCGAAACTGTGAAACTCTTTCTGGGAGACCACCAGCTCTGCACAGAGACTGCAAATCTCTTCCGGAGAGACTTCGAGCTGCATACGAAGGCTGCAAAACTCCTTTTGAGAGCGTCCCAGCTCTATACCGAGACAGAGATACCCCGTTTCAGCCTCCTCCTGCTTCTCGTCCATGACGGTAAGCTCAGCTGTCTCCAGTGCTGTCATCAGTTGATCCTGTTGCTCACCCTGCTGGAACAGCTCTAGCTGTTGCAGGCCAATGTATCTGATCTGCATGCCCAGAACTTCTTCCTAACAATTGTTCCTGGTCTGTTGGCTGTGCATCTTCAGGGTTGGTCAAGGGATCGTCACTAACTTGGTCCGACTCCGCTTCCCTGGTATGGTTTGTTGAGGGTTTCTCCCTATCAGCACCGGAGAGACACTTTTTTGGGATACACGACCTCTGCCTTGTGCCCTCTGGGTATCTGTCATTCCCGGGACAAATCCATTTGTTCTGGGCTGCAGGGCATCTCGGTCCCCCTTTTTCTCATGCTTGTCTTGCAGTTGCATTAGCTGGCGGAAATATTTGACAACCAATTGATCCAGCTCTTGCTGCCACCAATCCTGCACCCTGCGCCCACCCAGCACCCTGCGCCCACCCAGCACCCTGCACCCACCCAGCACCCTGTGCCCACCTAGCACCCTGCACCCACCCAGTACCCTGGCCCACCAAGCACACTGCACCCAGCCCCCCACGCCCACCCAGCACCCTATGCCCACCCAGCACCCTGCGCCCACCCAGCACCCACCCAGTACCCTGGCCCACCAAGCACACTGCACCCACCCAGCTCCCTGCACCCACCCAGTCTGTCAAGAGAAGCATGACATGGGGGGCATGACATTGGGGCAGTTGTTGCTGGTGTTGTTAATTTTCGCAAAGGAATAGGAAGCCAAAGCTGGCAATGCTGGTTCATTTGCGGGAAACAATGTGGCTTCAATCCCATTGTCGGAGTTAATACAGTCGGTGCACACAACGGTGGCGGGGGGCTCGGGATATCACAGCAATTGAACTGGGCAGGAGGAACATAAACAGGACAATTGCAAAATGTATCTGGCAATTTGGAGGTCGGATGATTGCCCGTTCAGATTTGGAGTCTGGCAATGTGGGTTTATATCGGCCGGATGGAGTTCATCTTTCTGACCGGAGACTGAATTTGTTTCATGTCCAGAAGACCTCCAGCAACAAATCAGAGAACTTGCTGAAGAAAGTAAGAATGAGGCCTCCGTATGTATCTCAGGAAAACCAAGGTGATGTTTCAGAAATTAGTTATCTCTACAACAATCACAATAAATGGAATGGAACTAGAAGTACAAGACTATGTCTACCTTGGCCGGCAAGTAACAATGGACGGTGACCTTTTGAATGAAATCAATAGGAGAATGAAGATAGGATGGAGGCATTGGGAAGAAACAAGACAATATTTAGAGGGAACCTTCCGCTGAGCCTCATAAGGAAAGTGTTTGACCCGTGTATCCTGCCCGTGCTCATGTATGGGTGTGAAACTTGGACCCTAAATGTGAAGACAATTAAGAAGCTTCAGGCAACTCGAAGTATGGAGAGATGCCTGCTGGGTATTGGCCAAAGAGACAGGAAAAAGAATGAAAGGTTTAGAAACAAAACAAAAGTCTGTGACTTCACAAGGTGAAAGAAATGATAATGGTGGTGGGCTGGTGTCACGGGAGACCAGCACTTTCAACACCTTAATACCCGGATCCTTTGATTGAGCAAAGCAAGAGATAAAATAAATTGTGATTTATTTACAGAATGAACACACACACAGCTTAGTTTACAATTATAACAAAAATACACTTACTGGAATGGGGTAAAATGAAATATCTTGCTTCCAAAAGGAAATGTTGCAAAACAAAGTCTCTAGGAGCAATTTCCAAGGAGCGGGAGTTGCTCGCGAAAATAGCCTGAAAGAGTCCTCGGTCAGCAGCACAACTTGCCACTGCTGTTTACTCCGCCAGAGCTGCTTCTTTAGTTCTGTTCCCATAGTATTGGATCTTGGGACCTTAGTTCTTATGAACTCTTGAAGCTTAGCTGAATCTTTGTTACGATGTTACAAAACTGTTACAGCATGATGACTCTCAGGTGAATCTGTTACCGCATGATGACTCTGATTTGGATCAGAACAATCGTCTGCAGAGTATCTGTCCCCGTCCAGATTATTTTCCTACGTAGGTAATGCGTGCACTGAGAAAAGATCACGCTGACACACGTTCAGTATGATAATGTCTGACTTTATTCCTACACAGCCTGCGTTCATATACAGGGGCTGTAGGGGAGGGGGTTTGTATGCAAAAGAGCTAGACAGCTCAATGATTCTTTGTTAGGGCTCGTCCTTATATGGTCTTGTTGTTATGATTTATGGTCTTGTTATTGTAGGTTTTCTTGGACACATCAGCATTTCAGGGGAATTCCTCGGTGCCATCTTCTTTACTTGAAGGGAGGGGTAGCTGCGGTAGCCATTTTGAGTAAGGAATCATAGCAAAGTATTACAGATGAAGAAATAGGCATTTTATCCAATCCATCACAACTCTCATTCCTGATGGGCTGCACGGGTTCTTATAGGGTTAACATTCCTATGCCTAACTAGTGCAGCCTATCTCTCCGTGGGAATATTTCCGTCCCCCTATCACGGAGTTGCCAATACTTTGTAAACCTGGCAGAGGGGGCTTCTAATTCTGCTCTGGGCATGTGCAAACTTTGCACCTTTGCCGCTTAACATATGAGACCCTGCCACTCTTACCTGGTGCCGCTCAGTCTGGGCAGGGTGACATCTTGTCAGGATGGCTTATTTAAGTTTTTCTTCCTATACCCCTACTTGCTAACAAATGGTTTAACACCTCCATATCCTGGATTGCCTTTGAAACTTGCCAGGATGGCTTATTTAAGTTTTTCTTCCTATACCCCTACTTGCTAACAAATGGTTTAACACTTCCTTATCCTGGATTGCCTTTGAAGCTTAGAGGGCGGAGTAGCCACTCTATCCCCCATACAAATGGATTTTTACCCATACTGAACATTACTGTAACTTAAAAACATATAACTCTCGCCACCTTATACCTGGTAAGAGATGTACTGAACCCCACACTGGGTTCTGGGGTTTGGGCATTGTAACGGTCGTGCTCGCCACAAACCGGGACAGGACCGCGGGGCTGAGGTGGGGATGTGAATACACCGACCTTAGACCACAAAGCCGTTTCAGGATTGTGCAGTTCGTAGTCATTCGTAGCAGGGTCAGAGTTGGAGAATGTAGAGTAATCCTAAGACAAGCCAGGGTCAGGGTCGGAGACGTCAGGGTAATCGATATCCAGGCAGAAGTTCAGCAACAAGGGATCAGATACGCAGCGCTTCAGCATAGCAGCCGCACTGCGGGAATGGCCTCAGCGCGAAGAGCGGGAGCGGCCCATAACGAAGGCCTCTGCAAGGCAGGAACACAGTAGGCCTCAGGATTCAGGAAGCAGAAGGTTAGTGCTGGGGATCCAGCGCTTTAGCACAGGAACCAGGACACGGCCTCTGCAATGGAGATATACAGCAGACCCAGGAACCAGACTTCTGCAAGGAGAGAAGGCAGCAGGCCACAGGGAACAGGCAAGGCTGGCGCTGGGGATCCAGCGCTTCAGCACAGGTGCCAGGAAGCAGACCTCTGCCAGGGGTGAATGCAGGAGGTCTCGGGAACAGGGTAGAGTAGCACTGGGGATCCAGCGCTTCAGCACAGGAAGCAGACCTCTGCAGCAGGTCTCAGGAACACAGCAAGAGTAGCACTTGGGATCCAGTGCTTCAGCACAGGAAGCAGACCTCTGCAGCAGGTCTCAGGAACACGGCAAGAGTAGCACTGGGGATCCAGCGCTTCAGCACAGGAAGCAGACCTCTGCAGCAGGTCTCAGGAACACAGCAAGAGTACCAATGGGGATCTAGCGCTTCAGCACAGGAAGCAGACCTCTGCAGCAGGTCTCAGGAACACGGCCAAGGCGGAAGTGTGTGGCAAACACTGTTACATCCAAGTGAACTTGAATTATGCTCAGCAATGAGTCAGAGAAAGAGGCCAGTTTAAGAAGGGCAGATAGCCAAAACCAAAACAGGGGTGTGTGGGAATTCTTCCAATGCCAGAGCAGAGAGGCAGAGCAGCATGATTGCAAACACAGGTGACAGTGCTTGCAATTGCAAGGGGAGGTTTGTTTGAGAGCACACCAGCTCTGCAAGAGTGAGCTCCCGCCAAACCCAGAAACGGATTCCTCACAGGCATATATCGGGGACCTTCTAATGTAATTCAATTCCCTGCCCGGTCTTACTGTTCTGATCTGTGCTGAAGCAGGGAGATTTGGCGGTGAGGATTTTATCCGGTGATCTGTGTTCCTCATGTCCTCAGGAATATGGGGGGATTTTTGAGTACATGTTTCGGGGTAACCCACAACACTGGCCCGTTCTACCCAAACACACCCTGACCATATTTTACCGTAAAATCACCCCTGAAACTCACGCCCTGCACATCTCCGCTAATTGGCACTCTATGGAACAGTAAAAATACACATACATATTTATTACAAATGCAGTTACATGCCATGATTGGGTTGAAGAGCTGACAATCACAATTCCCCAATATGGCTCAGGGGCACCCAGCTGGGCCAAATACCTTTATTATTGGCCTGGGTACCCCTTCACTGTCACAGCTGGACATTTAGCAAGGAGAAATGACCGTTGTTGGACAAAGATGGTACTCGACTGGATGCCAAGAGACCAAAAGTAAGATGGGAGGATGGTATCAGATAGTGGTGTACCGAGTATCCGGAATTACCCGGTACCCGGCGTTACCCGGCACATTTCCAGTTACCCGGACCCGGCAACTGAGAAGTAGGCTCTTCCGAAGACATCTAGGACCAGCAGAAGTCCTGTGACGGTGGCAGCATCGGAGGTGTCTTCAGCCGGCGGGGGAGCTGCAGGAATCCCTTCCACAGCACCGGAGCAGGTAAACAGTGTGTGTGTGAGCCGCCGGGGAACCACGTGACCGGAGCAGGAGACGGAGTGTTCCTATTGGACATTAAGCTTTCTATATAGGACAAGTAACGAATCACTATTAGATCTTGTAACCCCACAGGTCGTTTGTCCCAAATTCCTTTCACTTGCGCATGTGTCCATCCCCACACATGTATTAGATGGTTATTTAATTTAAATGCTGTATACAGCCTGGAGGTGGCACCATTCACCAACATCTCTGCCCTGCAAACTCGGCATATACTGTAGCGTTAAGTAAATCCAAACAGCACAGATGCGGCACAGTGCAATGGGTAACTAAACATGTGGCATTAACAGGCTCAGTCCCACGTAGGGGCAAAGTGACCTACTGACAGCGACGTGTTTAATGGGTTAAAGAATCAATGCCACATAGCAGCAAAGTGACCTAATGACAATGACGTGTTTAATGACGTGTTGTATGTCAATAATATATGCCACGCTGCCCTTTTTGATATTTTTTTTATACATTTAATTTTTTTAATTATTATTCATTAACAGATTACTTAAATTTATTTTTTAAAAGATAATAATATTGTCTAAAAAGTGCGGGTTTAGAAAAAAGGCAAAACATGGATGCTCTGTACATATGCGATGATCATTTTCCTGCCGTTCCATTACAAGTCATCACAACCTGCAGCTCCTCCGATCCTATCACAAAGAACGTGCATCTCCATTGTACCACTGTGTTACCTCGTGTTATTTTCCAGTGGGAGGAGCTATGCCGCCTCCTTCTGCCTGGTTGGCTGGTAGCCTGGCACAGCTCGTCTATAAAAGCCAGTGCCATAGAGTTGGTAAGTTCAGTTAAATTGCAGGGCTGGAGCAGATGCAGCTGGCTTTGTTACACAGACGCCTCCAAGGGATGTGTGCTGGACCTGGCTGCTGAATCCTTACAGGTAAACACTGAACTCTCATTTCAGTCCCACATAGGAGCAAAGTGACCTAGTGACAGGGACGTGTTTAATGGGTTAAAGGGTCAATCTCACGTAGGAGCAAAGTGACCTAGTGACAGGGACGTGTTTAATGGGTTAAAGGGTCAGTCCCACATAGGGGCAAAGTGACCTAATGACAGGGACGTGTTTAATGGGTTAAAGGGTCAGTCCCACGTAGGAGCAAAGTGACCTAATGACAGGGACGTGTTTAATGGGTTAAAGGGTCAGTCCCACGTAGGGGCAAAGTGACCTAATGACAGTGACATGTTTAATGGGCTAAGGGGTCAATCCCAGTAGGGGAAAAGTGACCTAATGACAGTGATGTTTAATGGGTTAAAGGGTCAGTCCCACGTAGGAGCAAAGTGACCTAATGACAGTGATGTTTAATGGGTTAAAGGGTCAGTTGCTGCCTTAGATGCTCTGAGAGATCTGTGAGCTGCAGTTCTCCATGTATTTTAATCGCAATGCATTGCAGGCATCTCTGGCAGCAAAGGGGTTACACCCCTCCCTCCCCTCCTGTGCAACGCCGCACAATAAAAACACAGAGCACTCATCTTTACTTTTCTGTGTTGTAGGAGGAGAATAATTGCTGGGAAAGCGTTACTGTAACCAGACAGATGTGGCTTTTGGAGAAGCTGAAGGTTGCAGACATACAAGGGCCAGGTGTGGAGTCGCATCCAGCCAAGCAGTCTGGCGTCCGATCCGACAGAGCATGGAAGAGTCCTCAAATGTGCCCTAACATCCTGACCCCAGACCGGATCCCCGAATTCTGCATCCCCCCCAGACTTCCGTCCCAGCGGGGGATGAGAGGAAGCCCCCGTCACAGGTCCGTCCCTGACCTCTGCGGAGCAGCCTTTGAAGTGGAGACACAGTTCCCTCTGCAAAGACACATCATCCAAGTGGACAGCGCAGAGGAGCTCCCTGAGGAGGAGAGCACCAACGCAGATCCCCAGTCCCAGGCAGCGCTGTCCCTGCCCCATCTCCCCAAAACCCAGACCTCCTATGGCTTTTGCACCCTGCTGGAAAGCCCCAATACCAGGAGGAAAGAGTCGATCTTCCACAATGATCATGCCGGCTTCCCCATCCTGCTACCCAGATCCCGCTCACACACCTCCTCCGGCCGGGGGATGTCCTATCCGGGCAGTGTCACTACTCTCGGTTTGCGCCCACTGAGCCGATCCGGTACCTTGGACAGCGACACCACCTCTTCCACTGACTCTTCCCCCTTCAGCTCTCCTCGACTCCACAGGTCACTTCCTCTGGGCAGCTCTCTGCTGAAAGCCCTGAGCCAGGAGAAACTGTTCTCTAGAGCCTTAAGGCGAAAGGGGAAGCTAGGTCTGTCCAGGAACAACTCCCTGTCTGCAGATGAGGGGAGCTCCACAGATAGCAGCCCCAACACCATTCGGAGAGTGTCTGATGGGATGATGGACTCCCTCTTTCCAATGGAACTTCTCTATACTAGAGATAGGTTTGTGGCAGACAACTCAGTGTTGCTTGACAGAGGAGGCTCTCTGCGCTTATGCGCAGAGTATTGTCCAGCGGCCCAGAGACTTCGTGTGCGCCTCATCAGCGCCGAAGGACTTTACCACCCCGCTGCGGACCCCAAAACAGTTAACTGCTTTGTGTCTCTCTCCATCACGCCTGGGAAGAACCAGAAGCAGAGGAGCACAGTTATCCGGAAGAGCAGGAACCCCATCTTCAACGAGGATTTCTTCTTCGAGAACCTGCCGGAAACGCAACTGCGTAGTCGCTGCCTGAAGCTGAAGGCCGTCAACAAGGTATGCGGGATGAAGAGAGACTGTGTTTTGGGGGAGAGCGAGCTCCCTCTTCTCAGCATCCTGTCCTTCTGAAGAGCAGAACGCCAAATCCCTCTCTGTGCCAGATTGTCCGGCTACGTGTTACGGCACCAAGAGGGGACATCAACAGGTCATGGGGACACCTTGATCCAGACCTGAGCAGAACAAAAGGACTATTATTATTTATTTGTAGAGGGCTTCAAGAAAACGAGCAATTTTTCCACCAGTCCTTGGGTCTGAACTATTCTCATATATGTGGATCTGTGACAGTTATGAAGTTTAATAGGGCTGGGGCTCTATTGGTGTAATACTACCGCTGTCCTATGCTGCCGATGCCTAGAACAGTGGTTCCCAACTCCAGTCTTCTAGAACCCCCAAGAAGTCAGGTTTTAAGGATATCCCGGCTTCATCACAGGTGGTTCAATCAAAATGACTGAGCCAAGATTGAGCCACCTGTGCTGAAGCAGGGATATCCCGAAGACCTGACCTGTCGGGGGTTCTTGAGGACTGGAGTTGCCCACCCCTGAACAAGACAAAGACGACTACTTAGCAGACTACCAATTGGAAATCCCAGGTTCAAATCCCATTGTATGCTCTCATATACTGCGGGGCTACAATAATGAATTCTAATTGTTATTATGTAAACGAACCGGAATATATTAATATATTATAATATTCTATTTTTGTATTTATATCTTTTTTTTTTTTGGAGAAAATGTTTGCCTGTTAACCCTTTGGGGACACGTTGTAATAATAAAGTGGTTATTTTTATATATATATATTGGGAACGGCGTCTTTCAGTCACTCGTTAACCCTTTCACTGACAACGGGGCTGGACACAATGCTGGCACTGAACGGTGTTACAAAAATGGAGCTCACCGCCTTCCTTACATGTGAATGTTCCACAGTGTAGAGCAGTGCTGAGCATTACGACAACCCTGTTTGCTACAAAGGAGACTCTGGCTGTCCCTTGTCACGTTGCTCCTATGTGGGACTGACCCTTTAACCCATTAAACACATAGGTCACTTTGCTCCTATGTGGGACTGTCCCTTTAACCCATTAAACACGTCCCTGTCATTAGGCCACTTTGCCCCTACGTGGGACTGACCCTTTAACCCATTAAACACGTACCTGTCATTAGGCCACTTTGC
>WSYH01005236.1:0-46063 GCA_036426205.1 Ascaphus truei | reverse complement strand
TTTTCGATAAAATACTGATAAATTTGAACAACTGTTGCCATCTTATCCTCTGTTGCATTAATAGCGGCCCATATCAAATAAGCATAACTTCTGTCAGGTTTTTGGAACACGGGCTGCACTTGAACACTCATGGTGGATTTCTGGAGAATAGTGTAACTGAAACTACATTGGTCTTTGTCTTTATTTAACTGTAATATGTAAAGCCTAAATTGATACATTTTTGCAAAGTCTTCCTTCAGTCTCAAGGCCAAGTTACAATGGCACACCGTGGTACAGTATCTTTTTTAAACGAAACAACTGCAAGCCCACACATTACTGATTCGGCGCTTTACAAGTCATGAGTTTATGCCATCTGGTGGACATGCGAAGCATTGCAGCCTAGTAAATCCTGATCATTATCATTTAACAGATCAGGCCCCCGTCAGCCAGGCATGAACCGTGGCTGGGAAGGCAAACGCAACGAAGCATGCAAGAGGTGAGCAGCGGCGGATTCCAGGTATCTGCCAGGTACAAACTGGGCATTTGCTCGAATAAAGTGTGTCGGTGCAGTATAATCTCCTAGCAAGGTCCCCTTATTTCACTTCACTTACATGTGAGTATCTGTACTGTTATATACCAGTTTTTAATTGCACTAGGTTATATAAGCATATGCTTTGATATTTTAACCCCTTCTGGGCTTATTTCACATAACAGTAGTATGCATTTAGCGTAGGGACCTGCTAATGAGACTTACCTTGATGTGGTTAGCAGGCTTGGCATTATTTGATAAAAGGATGTATACCAAAAGTCTCCTTTTTTCTTATAGGTATTTACACCATACATATATTTATATTCCCCATTGATTGCTATCCCAAAGGGAGAAGCGCAGGGATTCACTTTCTGTTTATATGCTGAAGATAAGCTCTGTTTTGTGCCACCTTTTTAGGGTGGAAAAAAAAAGACTATACTCAGAACACCCACATGTCGTTGCATTGTCCCTGCAACACTCACTTTATGCTGTCGATATCCACAAAGCAGGGGAGCGATGGGATGTACCCAGGGAAGAAAAAGAAAAATTACATAGAGCAGTATAGTTTGAACTGAACTGTATCCACACAGTAGGTAGTCCTTCAATATATATATACTCACAAACGAGCAATACAGTCAGGCATATCAAAAACAGTGGCAGATGTATATTAAGGGTGATGGTCGCTGGTTCCGTTGATCTCAGAAAAGAAATAATGGTGCAGACAACACTTAAATGATATAGCTTTTATATAAAAAAAAGTTAAAATTCACGGCTTACAACATAAAAGCTCTTTAATGTATACAAAAGAATGATAATATGATCAGCAATGACTCAGCAGATCGGGTGAGTCGCACTCTCACCACAGGTCCGTCTCATCCGGTGACGCCACTTCCGGTTACAGTTACGGCCGCCCAGCAACAAGGTGGATGCTTTCCCCGGTGCTGTTTCTCTGCTCTGAGTCGGCGGCGGGGCTGGATAAGACTATGCCATACCAGGTATTTTATAAGGAACTCTAAATGTTAATTCGAGTTTATAAAGTGTTCAGAGAAGTGAACATTGAAGCAGGGAATGGGTATCTCTCATGCTTGTATCAATGCACAAGGGCCTATGAGGTATGATGATATTGTATGATAAGGAAGGAGATGAATAGACTTTACAATGCAGCAGTATCGGGCATGGGCATTTATCAGGGTGACTAAGGTAACAAAAACAAATACAGATGCAGCGGCCATTATCCGACCATTTCTCGGGTTAAAACATGCACTATAAGAACAAACTACAGTGCGTGGTTGTCCGAAATCAACTTTGTTCAGCTCCGGAGACCCTCTGCTCATGCACATTATTCATAAAAGTAAAATATAAGCAGAGGATAGCTGCTAAGGTAATATTTTTTCTTTGGGGGGGTGTTTGATACTAGTCTGCGGGAGCAGGGGGTCTTTTGAGCTGAACAAAGTTGATTTCAGCCTCTGGGACCCCTTAATTCCCGAGATACAGGCCCCGTTATGGGGTGCCAGTATCTCCTGCAATTTTACAATCCCACGGTCACGTGACCCACAGGATTTTAACATGGCAGGGATACCGGTACCCGATAACAGGAAGTAGGGGGTCCCCGGACCTGAAATCAATGTGGTTCAGCCCCGGAGACCCCTGCTACAATACAGTAGTATTAAAATTAAATAAAACCCCCGCTATCGCCTGTGAGAGGCATGCAGGTTGAGTGACTGATTCAGCCTCTCTCTTACTGCGTGTCTCTTACAGACAGGTAGACCCCAGTAGGATTAACACACCAGGGACCCCTGCTGTGTTAATCCGATGGGCCATTAGTCTGTTGTGACAAATGTACAAAGGATCACAGGGAGATTTCGAAAACCAATTCGAAAAATGGTCGGTTAACGGCCGCTGCATCTGTACCAGAGGAACAGGTTCAGTTCACCGAGGCTCTAGCATAGTAATTTGAAGACTTCAATGGGTACAATCAGGGCCACCAACAGATTTCCTGGGGCCCAGGACTAGATCTAAGACCGGGCCTCCACCCGTGTTGGCAGCCTTGTGAGACCTCCCCTTTCACACCTGTATGTCTCCTCCCCTGCTGTCTCTCACTCTTCCCCTCACTCTCTCACCCCTCTCTCTCTTAAACCTCCTCACTCTCTCCCTTCCACATCACTCAATTACCCCCTATCACTCAATTCCGCTCCTTCAATCTCCCCTTCACACTCATTTACCCCTCCTCCCCATGCCACATACACAATATCCCCTCCCACACTGTCCACACATCCCCCCCAAATACACACACAATAGCCCAGCTAAAATCAAAAGTACCCCCCCAGATACAGACACCACTACTGTAAGGAATCGGGGAATACGTCCCTTGCGGCGTGTTCCCTCCTTACCTTCTGCCTCTCAGTCCCCCGGTCTGTTTACAGAGGGCGCGCACACACGCAGCTCTTCTACTCACACCACGGAACTTGGCCCCACCACCCAGTCGCGTCGCGCATCTTTTGTGCCCAGTGCACACACGTGATGCCGTGCACCTCTCCCCAGCTGCGTGGCAAGTATTCTAATTGCACACTTGTCTCCTGCAGCCTATCTCTGCCTCCGCAGAGGCCGCACATCCATTCCGCCCCCTGCCTCATTGGATCCTATCTGCTATAAATGCCTTGCTCTTTCACTTCCTCATTGCTGAGCATAACCTGTGTAGCCTTGTGTTCCGATGTTCCTTGTGCCTGTAACGCGTAGCTCACCATAAACGAGGCGCGACTGTGGGGCTGAGGTAGGGAATTAGAATGCCGACCACAACCGCGAGGGCACGTCTAGGGTGTAGGATTGTCGTGCAGGCCAGATCAGGATAATAGAGGTCAACGTAACGTAACCAATGTACTTGCCGTGTCCAGGAGTGTAGAGCAGCGGATCGTTGGGGTACGTAGCGGGAGCCAGGATTGGAGAGGGCAGACTAGTCGTAATGCCAGAGCCAGGGTCAGTGCAGGAGAGAGCAGCGTCGTAGTATTCCAAAGCCAGGGTCAGAGTAGGAGAGAGAAGAGTAATCGTATCCAAGCAAAGGTCAGTGCAGGAGAGAGTCACAGGTAGATATCCAGGCAGGGTCTGGCAGCAATATCAGACAGACAGATTCCTGGTGATGATGTTCAGCGTCACACTAACAGGAGTTATGTCATCTACGTTCCTCAAGAGATTTATATGTTCCTCAAGAGATTTAGAGAAAACAAGAATGTCGTCCAAGTAAACAATTACAAAGGAATTGAGGAGATCTCTGAATATTTCATTGACAAAGTCTTGGAACATGGCTGGGGCATTACAAAGACTTAAAGGCATGACCTAGTAGTGTCTATCCCGAGTATTGAATGACGTTTTCCATTCGTCACCTTGGCGAATTCTGATAAGAATATACGCACCCCGAAGGTCCAATTTGGAGAATATCTTCGCTCCTTGAAGATGATCAAACAATTGGGATATAAGAGAAAGGGAGTAGCGATTCTTAATGGTAATTTTGTTGAGTCCACGGTAGTCAATGCAAGGACGCAGGGTCCCATCTTTTTTTTTTAACAAAGAAAAATCCAGCTCCAGCAGGAGATGAGAATTTGCGAATAAAGCCCCTCAGAAGGTTCCCAGCGATATACTCCTTCATGGCTTTGGTCTCTGGCATAGATAAAGGATATGAAGCCCCTCTAGGTGGGATAGCACAAGGAAGTAATTTGATGGGACAATAATAGGGACGATGTGGAGGAAGTTCTTCTGACTTGACTTTGTCAAAGACATCTTTGAAGTCGACGTATTCCTCCGGCAGTTGTACCCTTTCTTTGTTTTCAGATACAGTAGTTGCACAAACACTACGGGGATTCTCAAGACAATGTTGTAGGCATTCCACTGTGAATTCCACTGAATAGATTCCTTGCTTAACCAGTCAATCCGTGGATAATGAAGCTGTTGCCAGGGTAGGCCCAAGATAACTGCAATAGAGGGAGTGTGAATGGTATTCAAAGAAATATACTCCAGATGATTATTTACAGACCTTAGTTGAATCATCTGAGTTTCCAAGGAAATTAATGCAGGCTGAAGTGGTCTCCCATCAATGGCCTCCAAGGCGATGGGGTTCTTCTTGCTCACTAAAGGAATCTTGTGAGTCTCTGCAAAACTCAATAAAGTTGCCCCCCGCACCTGAGTCAAGAAAGGCCAAAGTGGAGACAGAGAATCACTTACCGGACAAGGAAATAGGCACCAGATGCCTTTGTGGGATTAGAAACAGCTACAGGGGAAAGAGAGATCATTCCCAGTGAAACTCCCCTAGGCCTCATGGGAACCTTGCGTTTCCCACCTTGTTGGGGCAAGAAAAGGCAAAATGTCCAGGACCCCCACAATATAGACAAAGTCCAGCATCAATGCGACGTTGCATCTCAGTGCGTGAAAGGGCAGTGGCTCCCAATTGCATAGGTTCAGAAGAATCTGGAACAGGACATTCGAACTGACCCACCTGGTTGAGGTTAATCCTGAAAGGAGCTGTGCAATTAAATCGTCTCTCAGTCTCTCTCTCCTGGAGGCGCTGATCTACCTTGATGCAGACCGCAATGAGATCCTCCAAGTCGGTAGGCCGATCGTGAGTCGCAAGTTCATCTTTCATAGTCTCAGACAATCCCTGCCAAAAGGCAGCAGACAATGATTCTCCGTTCCAATCCGTCACAGCGGCAATAGTCCTAAATTCGAGTTCATAATGAGCAACTGAGAAAAAAAGAATAAAGCAGAAGCTGCAGATACCTTTCGACCCGATCGAACACCCTGCGGAACTCTTTGGTAAAAGCTCCAATGCTTTGAGTGAGGTCGGATCTTCGCTCCCAGATGGGAGAAGCCCAGGCGAGAGCATCATCAGTGAGGAGTGACATTATATAAACTACCTTGGAATGGGAGGAAAAAAAGAGGGAAGAATTCATCTCAAACTGAATGAAACATTGGTTAAAGAAACCCTGGCACCCGATTGGGCGTGGGAAGTTGGGGTTCAGACATAACGGCAGGCAGAGAGGGGTACTAGGAACGGTAGGTACGGAATCCGTGTGTGGCCCTTGTAAATGGAGGGATAAAGTGCTTAAGTCCTCCCGGAGGGTTCTCAGATTTTGATAATTAGATTCCCATCTAGCTTCAAGACTCGACAGGGTGTTGCGTGCGTGATCAAGGCTCTTCCTACCTCAGAGGGGTGGAAGTTTGTTTGGCCGAGCATACTGTAATGCGTAGCTCACCACAAATCAGGCGCAACCACGGGGCTGAGGTACGGAATTAGATAGAACGCTGACAACAACCGCGAGGACGCTTCTAGAGTGCACGATTGTCGTGCAGGCCGGATCAGGATAATAGAGGTAAACGTAAACAAGGTACTTGCCGTGTCCACGAGTCTAGAGCAGCGGATCATTGAGATACGTAGCCAGAGTCAGGATTGGTAGAGGGTAGAGTAGTCGTAATACTAGAGCCAGGGTCAGAGTAGGAGAGAGCAGAGTAATCGTTTCCAAGCCAAGGTCAGTCCTGGAGAGAGACACAGGTAGATATCCAGTCAGGCAGCAAGATCAGACAAGAGACAGGGGTGCCCAATGCTACATCCCATTGACAAAACTTATACAGTGGTGGCCGCCTTTATCCTAATGCGTCCATAGCGGCGCAACTCTGATAACCGCGGGCAGATGCAGTATATATATATTTTTTCCGGAATATGTTCCGGTATTTTAGCGCTCGTAATATTAGCATATTCTTAGCGCTGTCTGCAATACTGCAATACCGTCTAAAAACTCATGTGGGCATTCGCGAGCTGTTGTCTTCAAAGTCTAATACTGTAGCAGTTCAACCTACGTCAGTACACAGTCTGCATTTGCGCGCGCAGTAATTTTAAATTTGCATATTTATACATGCATGTACAGTGGCGGCCGCCTTTATCCTAATGCGGCCGGATCCGCGGCTCTCTGATGCGTTTTTTTTTGTCCGGAGTGTATTGCGGCATTTTCGCGCTCGTTTCAGGGTCTATGCACTTAGCAGGGGAATCAGGAAAAATAAAATCAGGCCCTTTTCCTGCCTGGGATTGGTGCCGGGGGTCTCCGGTGCTGTTACCCATTAAAACCAGCACCAGAACCCCCCGGCATGCATCCGAGGCAGGTAAAATGCATTTAAAGCCCACTTCATTAACTTACCGGCAAACCGCTAAGGCAATGAAGGGGTTAACCCGCCGTGCCAGGTTTATTATGGTTAGAGGGGGTGGGTGAAGGGGTTATTTGGCCCTTGTTGCTTGTTTAGGGCTTGCGGGGGGGTTGCGGGTGCATTAAGCCTTTCACGACGTAGCGGTTAATACGCTACGGTCCATGAAGGGGTTAAGGCCCTCCCGCTACCCACCCGCAAGGCCTAAACAACCACGTTGGGGCTATAACCCCTCACCCACCCCGCTACCACAAAAAAAAATACACACACAACAGCCCCACACTGAATAAAGATATAACAAGAATAAAGAAATATATATGAGAGTATACTATACATAGATAAAGAACTAGATATAGATATAATATATATATATATATATATATATATATATATATATATATTATACACAGTATTACAGCAAAACTCCTATACCCCCCCTAACATACACATACAGTATACAGTATGCACATCAATAGTACTATAGGCCGGCGGTGGCCCAACCACCCGCAGGCTGCAGTACCAAGTCTGTGCCCCCCCCCCCAAATTAATGTCAAAACACCTACAGCACATACTTATAAAGAAATAACCCCCCCCCCCTAACACTACTGTACAGTATAGTAATGGGCACAATTACTATTATCCACAATGGATAATAGTGAATGTGCCCATTTTAAAATACATAAAGAACAATAAATACATTAAATACATTTTGCACTCACCTTGTCTGGCTGCCACGATGAAGGCCATCCTCATCTTCATCACCGTCCATGCCCCCTCGCTGCTGCAAAACAGAAACAAAAAGAATAAAAAACATTCAATGTAATGTGCCCTAAACCCTTAATCACAATAGCGGTTATTAACCGCTTCAGTCATTAAGGGGTTAACCCACCCTCCACTCGGGAGGGCTACATACCCTCCCACTAACCCCCAACCCGTGAGGCCTAACCACCCTCACCCATTACCCCACCCGTGAGGCCTACCCACATACCCTTGGGGCAATACCCCCTCCCCCCACCACCCATATACCCACAATAAAAACAATTACACTGCACCACAATAAACATCATTCTATTATTAAATACATAACCCACCCCCTGTGCCCCCCCATAAATACATGATTTATTCTTTTACATACAGGGTTCATACCCCAGGCCCACGTGAGTCCCCTGTGGTCCCGACGGGTCACCTCACAGACCTGCAGGTTACCAGCAACTTGTTTGATACAGGTTCTGGAGGCCTGATGGTGGGTCCCGCCAGGCACCATGGCCCACCAGGTGGTGGTCGTGGGTCACCGTGGGCCACAATTGGGTCCCCACGGTAGGCCCGCGGATGTTTGGGGGCCCCGGGTCAGACCCACAGGTGTCTGAGGGGCCTCGAGTGGTTCCAACGTGGGTCTGGGGACCCACGGGTGGGCACTACGGGTCCACGGTGCCCCCACAGATGTGGGGACACCGGTTCTTCCCCGCAGACTATGGGTCCGCAGTGCCCCCACATATGTGGGGCCACCGGTTCTTCCCCGCAGGTGTCCCCCGTGGACCACGCAGCCTGATACCTGTGAGATACCTGAGGATACCGCGGATACAGGTGTCCCCCATGGACCACGCAGCCTGATACCCGTGAGATACCTGAGGATTCTCCAGAACCAAAAGGAACAAACCCTGAATGTAAAAAAAATAAACCTGACCTACACATTAAATACATCAATCCCCCCCCCCCCCCAACACATACACTACAATAATGTGCAAAATAGCTATTATCCAGATTGGGATAATAGATTATCTGCCCATTATTAAACACATTAACTAGCATAATAAAATAAATAAAGTTCTACTGACCTCATCAATAAGAAGCCCCCGTTGTTAGCACAATCCTTGTCCTCCGTTGCCAACAAAATACATAACCAATACATAGCAATAACATTCAGATATCAATTAACCCCTTAATCACCTTATCGGATAATAACCGCAAAGGTAATTAAGGGGTAAGCACCTTGGCGTCCCCGAGTCTCACCCTTTACCCCATTCATTTGTACAGTGGCTTCATCAGCATCTATATATATATACCATATATATATATATATATATATATATATATATTAGATATTATATAACTATAGATAATATATATATATATTATATATAATATATAAACCATAACCAATACGTTTGAAGCACGAGATCAGGAGACAGCACACTGGTAAGTTTGATCACATGTTTTATTGAAAAAGACACAATAACCACTACAATACAATGGTACGGTAGCCAATCAGAGCGTGGGAACTACATCCCTACTCTGATTGGTAGTAGACCATGTGACAGGGGCTAGGGGGAGAACGGATGTGACGTCATTGAAAGCCTGTCACATGGTACTAGAGCCAGAGTAGGGATGTAGTTCCTACGCTCTGATTGGCTACCGTACCATGTGAGGCCGGCCATCTTTCTTTTCATGACGTCATCTTAAAGGCAATTGAAGCACAGCCATTGGTTTATTTTTTTTTACATTCAGGGTTTGTTCCTTTTGGTTCTGCAAGAGACCTCTGGAGACCACCTGCGGTATCCTCGGGTATCTCACGGGTATCAGGCTGCGTGGTCCACGGGGGACACCTGCGGGGAAGAACCGGTGGCCCCACATCTGTGGGGGCACCGCGGACCTGTAGTCTGTGGGGAAGAACCGGTGGCCCCATGTCAAGGTTTCCTAGACCTCCTGCCTAGCCATAGTTCTTCTTTGTCCACTGGGTGTGCTGCTGTCTTCTGTTTCCTCTGGGTTCCTCTGTCTGCCTGTCTGTCTTCTTGTTGCTCCTGTCTCTGCCCTTTATAGCTTCTGCTTCCTGGTTTGTTCAATTGCCTTTGCTTCAAGTCTGACTCCTATCACATGCCTCTGTCTTTGATCCTGATCTGTTCCTGTACTTGTATTTGTAGTCTGTTCACAGTAAAGGCCCTTGCTAGTAATCTGGCTTGTACCTGTTTGTTCCTTGCTCCCTGGTCTCAGTCCCTGCTCCCCGGTCTCAGTCCCTGCTCCCTGTTCTCAGTCCCTGCTCCCGGACCTGTCCTGCCCCGCCTGTCCTGTTCCAGTCTCCTCGTTGCCGACCTCTGCTTGTTACCTGACTTCGCTACCTGCCGCCTGCCTCGGACCCCTGCTTGTTACCTGACTTCGCTACCTGCCGCCTGCCTCGGACCCCTGCTTGTGACCCCTACTTCGTTTCCTGCTGTTCCGGCCACCGAGATCCTACCCGCCACAGGAGTCTCCCGTGACAGAAAGCAAAGGCCACTTCTGGATCTCGCTGGAACAGATTCCTCTGCCTGCACCCTTTCCTGCCTGCTGCAGCAGACCACATCTGCATGGTTGAAGATAAGTACTTTCATTTCTTTTTTGGATATCCCAGTTGGGAAGAGTTTTTTTTGCTGCTTAGTGTTCTGCAAGAATTATTGCGTTCATAACGAAAAACATTTTTGCTGAGACTAGTACTGTTGCTGCAGAGACTAGTGCACCTTTCTTTGAGATTTTTCTTTTGTGCAGTGCCTGGGTTAACCCTTGCAGTACCTGTTGCCACCTTTTAGACTCTGACTTTTCATTCCCTGGATAAGGCTTGTCTCTGCATCACTGGTTGGACCACTGCTGTTCACAGGGTTCCCATTTCAAAAGACAAGGGTGCTTCTATTATTTTGTTACTGCATACTGTGATTTTTCCTGCAATCTGTAGTTTTTCATATGATTGGTTCTAAGGTTTCAGGTTTACCTGCAAGTTCCCCAAAAGTTTGTTTCTCTGCAACATATGATATCCCTACGCCTGATATCAAAGGTTTCAGATTTAACTGCAGGGTTCTCTGTCTGATATTCCTATGTCCGATGTCAAAAGTTTCAGATCTAACTGCAAGTTTTTCTGTATTAGTTTCCTGCTGTCTATGATATTTCTATGTCTGATATCTAAGGTTTCAGATTTAACTGCATGTTTCTCTGTATGATATCCCTACGCCTGATATCTAAAGTTTCAGATCTAACTGCAAGGTTCTGTCTGATATTCCTACGTCTGATGTCAAAAGTTTCAGATCTAACTGCAAGTTTTCTCTGTAGTAGTTTCCTGCTGTCTATGATATTTCTATGCCTGATTTCTAAAGTTTCAGCTTTAAACTGCAGGGTTTCTCTGTCTATGTTTTTTCCTTGCATTTATAAATCTCCGTGACTGATGTTAAAGTTTCAAAAGTTCAGCTCTCCCATCTTGTGTCTCTCTGTGTCTAATATTCCTGTTGTTCATTCTAATGCTTCTGTTTTAAAAACACATTTCCTCTTTACTGGTTTCTTGGGAAGTGTGGTTTCCCCAAGTCTGAAATTATGGCTCCTATTCAAACAGTCTTGAGCAGTAAATGTGAACACAGTACCACTGATTCTTCAGAACTTCTCAAAGCAAGGAAGAAGAAGAAAAAGAAGGGAGGCATTACTGTGGAGGTTGCAGAAGAAATTAAGAATGAAAATTACACCCCAGAGTCTGCATTTAATGAAAGAGATATACTGCAGCTTAAAGCAACTCACAGACGTATCCCAAGAATAGTGGAAGAAAAGAAAGATGCCCTAACTCAGACGCTTCAAGCTGCACAGAAAGCGATTGATTGTCTTTATGGACGTTTAGATAAGGAGCAAGAAGCCAAGGCTGCACTACAAAGCTATCTTCCTTCAGCAATTGCTAAGTGTGTTCTCCAAGAGAAAGAAAAAGAGCAGTTGGAGAGGGACAGGGTGATCTTGTCAAGCAAGCTGGAGAAGGCCTATGCTGATAATGCCCAGTACTAGAGTTTCATGGCTCAAGTTGGCGCAAAACTGGAAGCCTCTGAGGAGAAGAATTGCCACTTCAACACAGAACTACGTTCTTTGAGAGAGATCTTCGAAGGGTTAAATAGCAGTTTTGAAATGGTAACCCAGGAGTGCAAGAATCTCTATGTCCAAATCAGTGAAGGAGATAAGAAACTCCATGAATTAGGAGAGGAGAAGAAATAGTTGGCCCAGGAAAAGTTAGACGTACAGACAACACTGCAGAATGCAAAGAGAGTGCTGCAAGAAGAACGTGTCTCCCTGGAGCGGCGCACACAAGCAGAAAATATGCTGCAGAGTCAGCTGCAATAACTGCGTACACATCTGCAGGACACCAAGGAGAGATGGGTGAATGCTGAAGAAAGCAGCGAGTTCTGCAGGAAGAAAGTTTCCAGACTGCCTACAAAATAAAGATGCTGCAAGATTATTTGAGTACCCAGTGTGTCCCCAAAGAACAGCATGAGGAGCTGAAGGCCACACTGAGCATAACCAGAGCCGCCTCGCCGGAGGAAGAGCTAAAGCTAGCAGCTGAACACACATCTCAGTAGCTCACAGCGCTGCAGGCGCAGATCGCTGAGCTCAAGACACAGCTTGCCAAAAAGGAGGAGAGAGAGAAAGTGTCCGTCTGTCAAGTGGCTGGCCTGACACAGCGCTTTGAGGTCAAAATGGCAGATGCCTGCAAATTATTGGACCACACAGCCTGTGATAAGGTCTGGCTGCAGCTGGAGCTGGACAATGCCCGGGAGGAGTACCGGCAGCTGCAGATCAGAAATGAAGAAGATGAAACATATCTAAGCTTTGCTCTGAGTCAGCTGGGAGATATGGAGTCGCGACTCAACTTTAAAGAAGCCGAACTGACAACTGCATTGAGTGGGAAAAGAAGTGCAGAAGGACAGCTTCAAGAGCTGAAAAATCAAATAGCTGGTCTTAATGAGAATTTAGGTGATACCACGAAACGGCAGTCACAAAAGGAGACCATAGAGCGTGAATTCTATGTTCCCACTTACGCATGTGAAGAGCCTGATGTATCTGTTCCCGATGCCCCTGCTATGACGTTAGACGGATCCCTGGTGAAGTTCCTTGCTATGCCTAATATTCTTGATGCTGATGCCAACGCTCTTGTGATGAGGATAAATGCACCTCTCACAGATCTCCCAGCAGCACTTGACGTACACATTAAGTTGGCCTTCCATCAAGATTTCCCTGAAGAGCCTGGAGGGTTGTCCGGAGTTGTTGCTGATCCCTATGTTCCTGCAAAACATGGAGTGTTGTCCGAAGGCCATCATGAGTCGGCCTTCCATCAGGGACACCTTGCTAAACCTGGAGGGTTGTCAGGAGGATCTACTGGCTCCTCTGCTCCTGCTGTGAAGACAAGCGCAAGTTCTTCCGTTTATCTACGAATATCTGATGTGTCCTCTGCTGAGCCTGTGACCTACTCTGCAAAGTCAAGCTTACTGCTCACAGATTCTCTGGCATTTGGGTTGATGCATCCTGACATTCAACTGTTCCGAGAGAGAATTGAATTCCTCTGTCGGCTTTCTGATGGACTTTTTCAGTCTGTACCTGTTGTGAGGACTCAGGGGTCACGTCGGTCGCAGCGTGACCTCCCCTCACCTCTGTCCACTCCCGTGGCTGTGCGGCTCCCTCCTCGCCCCGGCCTCCCTGCTGAGGGGACTCCCCCGTCCTCCCTGTCGGGCTGCTGCTGACCCACGCAGGGCTAGTGCTCGGCTGCCTGCCGTTGCTTCTGCGTGCGCATCCCTTGCTGTTACGGAACACATTTCAACACCAGCTAATTTATTCACTGCTCTTGCAGTGAAGCCACACCTCCCTCCCACACGCTGGTTACTAGTTAACCCTAAACCTTATCACATGGCAGCCTATTATGGAAACCAATCCTGGACTGCTCTGAGGGCTCCTCCAGGCCTGCCTCCGTTAACCATTGGTCAGCCACAGTACTTAATGCCTGTTCTGCCTCTCTCACATCGCTCGACATAGTCTCTGCTTCAGACGTCTATTCTGGCATTCCCTTTGTCTTTGTGCATTCAGGTTTCGACCCGGCTTAGCGGACGAACTTACCTGGCTCTGGATCCCGCCTCCCTCTTGACCCTGCAGCTTATTCCATCCCTCGACCTCAGCTTGGACCTCGACCTTCCGGATCTCTCTCTCCCCGACTTTTGGCTAACGGCAAACACTTCGCTTCTTCAGTACCAGTACCGGCAAGTATTGCTACACCTGTTCACACCTGGCCTGGCAACGCCAAAACACCACAATCCGGACACGCTCCTTCTGCTGTGGGTGCGTGCACATATACGTCCCCACCTCAGTATAAGGGACGAGTCTGGTCTGCGGGCAGCACCGGCGTAACACCTGTGGAGTAATCTCTGCCCGCTGACAAACCACCAGAGGTGGGTCACCTTGAGTCCACTTTTCATCAAGGCCTCCAGGAAGAGCCTGGAGGATCGTCCGGAGAACGCTCTTGAGAGGGGGGAGTAATGTCAGGGTCTCCTAGACCTCCTGCCTAGCCATAGTTCTTCTTTGTCCACTGGGTGTGCTGCTGTCTTCTGTTTCTTCTGGGTTCCTCTGTCTGCCTGTCTGTCTTCTTGTTGCTCTTGTCTCTGCCCTTTATAGCTTCTGCTTCCTGGTTTGTTCAATTGCCTTTGCTTCAAGTCAGACTCCTATCACATGCCTCTGTCTTTGATCCTGATCTGTTCCTGTACTTGTATTTGTAGTCTGTTCACAGTAAAGGCCCTTGCTAGTAATCTGGCTTGTCCCTGTTTGTTCCTTGCTCCCTGGTCTCAGTCCCTGCTCCCCGGTCTCAGTCCCTGCTCCCCGTTCTCAATCCCTGCTCCCGGACCTGTCCTGCCCCGCCTATCCTGTTCCAGTCTCATCATTGCCGACCTCTAATTGTTACCTGACTTCACTACCTGCCGCACGCCTCGGACCCCTGCTTGTTACCTGACTTCACTACCTGCCGCCTGCCTCGGACCCCTGCTTGTGACCCCTACTTCGTTTCCTGCTGTTCCGGTCACCGAGATCCTACCCGCCACAGGAGTCTCCCGTGACACCTCACATCTGTGGGGGCACAGTGGACCCGTAGTGTGCGGGAAAGAACCGGTGGCCCCACATCTGTGGGGGCACCGCAGACCCGTAGTGCCCACCCGTGGGTACCCAAACCCACGTTGGAACCACCCGAGGCCCCTCAGACACCTGTGGGTCTGACTCGGGGCCCCCAGACATCCGCGGGCCTACCGTGGGGACCCAATTGTGGCCCATGGTGACCCGCAGAGACCACCTGGTGGGCCATGACGCCTGGTGGGACCCACCAACAGGCCTCCAGAACCTGTATGAAACAAGTTGCTGGTAACCTGTAGGTCTGTGAGGTGACCCGTCGGGCCCACCGGGGACTCACGTGGGCCTGGGGTATGAACCCTTTATGTAAAAGAATAAATCATGTATTTATGGGGGGGCACAGGGGGTGGGTTATGTATTTAATAAATAGAATGATGTTTATTGTGGGGCAGTGTATTGTTTTTATTGTGGGTACTGGGGGTGGGGGGAGGGGGTATTGGCCCCAAGGGTATGTGGGTAGGCCTCCTGGCTGGGTAGTGGGTGAGGGTGGTTAGGCCTCACGGGGTGGGGGGTTAGTGGGGGAGGGTATGTAGGCCTCCTGAGTGGTGGGTGAGGGTGGGTTATTCTTGTTTCTGTTTTGCAGCAGCGGAGGGGGCATGGACGGTGATGAGGATGGCCTTCATCGTGGCAGCCGGACAAGGGTGAGTGCAATATGTATTTAATGTATTTATTGTTCTTTATGTATTTTAAATGGGCACATTCACTATTATCCATTTGTAGATAATAGTAATTGTGCCCATTACTATACTGTGCAGTATGTGTTATGGGGGGGGGGGTATTTATAAGTATGTACTGTATGTGTTTTGACATTAATTTGGGGGGGAACAGAATTGGTACTGCAGGCCTGCGGGTGTTGGGCCACCGCCGGCCTATAGTATCATTGATGTGCATACTGTATACTGTATACTGTATGTGTATGTTAGGGGGGTATAGGGATTGTTGCTGTAATACATGTATATATATAATATATATATATATATATATATATATATATATATATATTTATTAGTGTGGGGCTGTTGTGTGTGTATTTTTTTTATTGTGGGTAGCGGGGGTGGGTGAAGGGGTTATTAGCCCCAACAGTGGTTGTTTAGGGATTGCGGGTGGGTAGCAGGAGGGCTTAACCCCTTCATGACCGTAGCGGTATTAACCGCTACGGTTGTGAAGGGGTTAAGTGCACCCGCAACCCCCCCGCAAGCCCTAAACAAGCAACAAGGGCAAATAAACCCTTCACCCACCCCTGCTAACCACAATAAACCTGGCACGGTGGGTTAACCCCTTCATTGCCTTAGCGGTTAGCCGCTAAGGTAATGAAGTGGGCTTTAAATGCATTTTACCTGCCTTGGATGCATGCTGGGGGGCGCCGGTGCTGGTATTAATGGGTATCAGCGCCGGAGACCCCCGGCATCAATCCCAGCCAGGAAAAAGGCCTGATTTTTTCTAAGTGCCATTCCGACCGCTTACTGCGTAACTCCCATAATATTGAATATACTGTATGCGGTATGAACGCAGTATGAACGCGGTATGAACGCGGCATGAACAGGGTGAAGTGCGGTAAAGTGCGTGGCATTCTGAAAATATTCCCGGAATAATGCGGTGATGTTGGAGAATAAAGGGGACCGTGGCTGTATGTCTCATTTGAACATTGTTGAAACGCTTAGAGTGTACTGTAACAGTATCACATTTCGGCGTATATAGCGCTCTTCCCTCGCTCGCCCCCACACACACACACAGGATAATGTACTGCACTGCAGTATTTCAACTTCTTATCTACAGTACACCTCTCCCTCGCCATTGCTTTGAACGGATGGCTTTCTGGTTTCAATCACCCTGTACCCCCTCCCCCACGCGCACACACAAGGCTTGCTCAAGGATTTGAACCTCTTATCGACACCTCTACAAAACCATTCATTAATTTTCCTATTGTTGGCTTTGAGTCACCTCTCTGCGCCTGTGTGTAATCCTCTTTGGGAAGGGAGCTGTAGTTGATTATTACTGCGCATGCGTGAATTGCTTGCGAAGTTCAAGTGACCAAAAAAAAAAAATTCTCGTCATTTTTTATTATTATTTTCTTAACATGAATTAACATGTTCCTGCCTCAACCATCTTGACATTACGATATTCAATCTGTGCTGTAGCTTTTGACTGTGACACTGTGCATTTGACTGAACATGATTGATTTGTGTGATTTTTATGTATTTGGGGGTGTGGGGATCAATTATTATGATGACCTGCCTGTTGAAAATATATCGTCTTTGAACTACAGTACAGCTAATCCTTCATGCAGCTGTACCCTGTACCCCCCTCCCCCACGCACACACACACAAGGCTTGCTCAAGGATTTGAACCTCTTATCGCACCTCTACAAAACCATTCATTAATTTTCCTATTGTTGGCTTTGAGTCACCTCTCTGTAATCCTCTTTGGGAAGGGAAAGTAGAAACATTGTGATGCATCAACAATTAGATAGAATTCCATTCATAGCATATATTAATAGTCAAGATGACAATGGAAAGTCCTGAAACAATGAATAGATGTACAATAGGAGGGGATAAGTGTCTAGTGGAGTCCACTTGACCACCACAGCTTAAACACAGTAACACCCGACCACTTGAGCAAATTCAGCAACAAAGAAATACAGGTGTCCATATATATATGACAGGGCACTGCGGCCCTTTACCTGTGTGCTTGCAGGGACGTTCCAGACATCAGGGGCGTGCAGCCCATCGGAATGAAAATACAGCAAGGTAGAGATGGATAATGGAATGCACTGCCAGGGAAATCCAACTCCCAGTGGAACCAGAGACATAAAGCAAAAGCGCACACTCCAATATAGCAATAGGTCTGGTTTATTGCAGGTAAGGCAACAGCAAAGGACAACACGAACGCACCTACGCGTTTCATGCACAGAGCACTTTATCGAGGTCAATTCATTAATTTTCCTATTGTTGGCTTTGAGTCACCTCTCTGTAATCCTCTTTGGGAAGGAGCTAGCTGATGATACTGCGCATGACTCACCCATCCACCCCCCCAACCCTTTGAGGCTTTGTTTACGGTAACGCTTGTGATAATCCCTTCTCGAATTTGATATGTAAATCTGATTTGCACAGCACTGTGAAATTGAGAGTTAAAAAAAACATAATCTGAGTCATGTTTTTGAGGCAGTAAGTTACCAATTTTTGCCATTCTTTATTTTTCTTTGGTGTAGGGGGGGAGGGGGGTGTCAATGATTATGATTATCATGAATGTAAAGAAATATTTATTTTATTTTATCAGGAACAAAAAATACAAATATACAAATAATCATGAATAATCCAAAATGCAGTCTTTATTCAGTTCTTCTGTCAGTTGAAAATTGAGGGCCGGTGGATAATCATGAATAATGCACATTGATAATAATATTAATTAATAATATATAATATATAATAATATATATAATAACATAACATTTTCCATCTTTATCTTCTTCCTCATTCTGTGTAGTTCATTGAGAGAGGTGAGGTTTTGTATAAATCATGACTGCACTTTAGATACACTTTACTGTACACACAGTTCCCACAATGTACACATGATACCCCCCACCCCCTTTCCATCCTTTTTTTCTCTGAAAAGACAAGAAAAGAAAAATTAGTGCAGTTAGGTGCATATTATGGCATTGTGTACTGTATAGCTACTCCATATTGGACTACAGTATGCAGTTAGTACTGTCAAACTAGTCTATACTGGAACTACTGTATACTGTAACTACTGTTAAATACTTTCTAACCAGATGGCTAGTGCTGCTCTCTAAGGAAAGAAAAAATTTGTGCCATACTTACCTGTATCATACAGTACTGTACTTGGTGTGCCTGTACTTACCATACTACAGTACAGTACTATACCATACTACCTTCCTGATGCTTGCCCATTACGCTCAATCACAATGGGCAACACAGTCGCAATATGGTCAATATATTTATTGCATCGTTCTACGGTGAGTACATCGTTCCAAAAACTCATTATGCCTTGCGCCAACTCATCCTTTTTGGAGGGTTTCACGACTTTTCGAATATTATCTTTCAGCTGATGCCAGACCATTTTTATAGGATTGAAGTCTGGGGAACTGTCATTGCAGGGGGAAAAAAAAGGACAATTAGTTAAAGAGATACAGTACACAGTAAAAACAGAAAAAATGAGACACGGTAACTGCACTTACTCCGCTGGCGTCTTCACCCAGTTGATACCGCGCTCAAGAATATGCGCTGTTGACGCGGTGTGCTTCGGATCGTTGTCCTGGTAGAAACGGTGACCATCTGGGAACTCACGTGTGATGTATTCCACAATCTCAGGCACAATTTGCTCTTGGAAAAAAGCTTTATTCATGATTCCTATAACAAGAAAAGAAAAGTGCTCAAAAAACTGCACACGAGTATATTACAGTGCATAAGGCAAAAGCGTGTGACTTATTTTACCTTCAAAGATGACAATGCATTCTGGTCCACACCTAGAGATGGCACCCCACACATGCATCTTCACTGGGTGTTTTGGACGCGGCTTCATTGATATGCGACCTTTTTTGTGGAATGCAAAGGTGGCAAATCTCTCCAGCGATACAGTAGACTCGTCAGTAAAGATGCAATCCTGGAAAGTTTCTCCACTGTCGATCCATGCCTGGGCCTGGACTACTCTCTTGATTTTGTTAACGTCCCTTATCATAGGGTATGCCCTGTAATGACAAGGAATAATTTTATAGGTACAGTACAGTACAGTTTCTTAAACAACACTTTTACCTCATGTACTGTCCACTACTAACCTCACACGTCCATATTTCCATCCAATTATGCGTCTCATCTTCTTTATGCTGGTCTCAGATACAGTGAGATTGTGATTTTGCAGCAGAGTTTATTTGACCCTTAAGGCACTCTTCTCATCATTCTCTTCACTTATTTTGTCGACCAGAAGAGTTGTCTCCCTACAGTGTACAGAAAAACAACAATCCGGTAAGTTACAGTGCAGTAGGCCACAAGTACAGCACATCATTTACAGTAAACAATAATAGATGCAGCAATATAAACAATAATAGATAGATATACTATATTATATAGTAATATAAATAAACAGAAATAACCATAATGTTAGATAGATCTATACTATATAGTTATATTTATATGCAGCAATATAAACAATGATAGATATACTGTATTATATAGTAATATAAATATACTTAAGCGTTAGTTACCGTTGGTGTACTCGTGCATTGTTTGGTCTTTCCGTGTGCATGATAGCACACGGTGGTTGATGGCCCAACGAGGCCAGAAGCTGCTAACCAGCGTTGGATATCTGCAATTCGCTGTCCGCTCGTGTACATCTCCTTAATTCTCATGCTGAGATCCTTTGAAATCTTTTTAACAGGCATTGCTGCGAGTAGAAAGAAATACAAGCACAATGTTTAGTCGATGTGTATTCAATGTGCAGTGAATCCACAAAATGGATGGTGTATTTATACGTTAATGACTCACATTAGAGTATGCCCACTTTTAACACCTGTACCTCGTCGCCATGCATAAAAGGTTACACAATTTGCATAGCCCACCACTCGATCTGTATCTGAACTTTACCTTGTCCAGATACTGCATTGTGCCATCAGTTTCCATGGATCGACCCCGATTCTACAGACGCAGGAACCCACTCGCCTCTGCCGTGCCTGTCACGCAGAAAAAGCGAAAGGCAGGAGCCATTTCCAAGCCAAGTCCAAAGCGAAAGGCTAAGGCTAATAAAGAAAACCTTCTGCTGACCCCAAAGGCTAAAGATTTTAATACACGTTTGCCTTATTATGTCAAGAAGGCAAAACTAATGGCAGCCAACCCAACGAACCCGCAGGCCACTTCCACGATTACGCTTTGACGACTCTGCAGCTGCTCTCCCGGAAATCCACAGCCCATCTTCTCCACTACTCGTCCACGACGCTGCCGCTACTCTCCCGGAAACCCACAGCCCATCTTCTCCACTACTCTTCGACGACACTGCCGCTGGTCTCCCGGAAATCCACAGGTCACTTTCTCCATTACGCTTAGACGACTCTGCCACTTCTTTCCCGGAAATCCACAGGTCACTTTCTCCATCCCTCTTCGACGATGCTGCCGCTTCTCTCCAGGGAACCCCCATCTCATCCTTCGTAGCACCCATCCACCCAGATGTCTACAGCACCCCATGCACAAGATCCAGCTCGTAGACCGCATGCTGAATGGGTTAAGTGTCGATATCCTCGGGAACTCTACTATGCTGGTAAAGATAGATCTTCTTTTAGAGACCATGCTAAATATGGATCAACGGATGGAGAAGATGGATCAACGGATGGAGAAGAGGGATCAACGGATGGAGAAGATGGATCAACGGATGGAGAAGATAGAGACTGATATAGCGGGGATACATAATTTGCTCAGAGTTCATGCCCCTGTATCTCCGACGCTGGAGCATGATGGGATGAATGGGACCTTCGACCGCCTTCCATCACCAAGCGCACCCCCTCCACCAGAAGAATATGTGTACATGTATGCCATTGACGAGGATGACATGACAACCCCGTCAAGAGCAAAACGGCAACCAAGACAGGAGGAAAGCATCCTCCCAGACAACCTACCCTCGCTCGCTGCCACAAGCACACCCGCTCCCAGAAGAACACCCGCTCCAAGAATCCAACCCACATACGCTTGCATCAATACGATGCCCGACATCATCCTGCGCGAGCTGCCCAATCCACTCAGGGAGAAGTATAGGGTGATGAGTGCTGGTTTACCCCAGAAGTGTGGCATGTTAATTTTCAAGCACCACGTGTCCTACTTGGTGTACTGCGGATGGGACAACAATGTAAACTACGAAGGAAATCGCGAAAAAAGGGCATTCCTGAAAATTTAAGGACTATTGTGGAGGAATTGCAGCGCTTTTTTCAATTACAGATCCTGTAATGAAAATTGTGAGAGACGCCATTAATGGCATTTTGCGTCATACAAGGCATCGGCCCTGGAAGGACAATCTGGTGGGATCGAATTTGCGTGACTGTTCAAATGTTGTTTATTTCTTGACTTGTTGCTTTTTTTAACTTGTATTAATAAAGAAATGTTTTTTACTTCACAAGAACCGCACAACTCCAGTCCTCGAGGGCCGCAAACAGGCCCGGTTTCAAGATATCCTGAAAACCGGCCGTTTGCGGCCCTCGAGGAAGCTGGCGTTGTGCAGGCCTGACTTACTGTACTGTACACCATCCTACTGTAAATGTTTTGACTTTCTGTACTTTAATAAAGGAGATGTTGCGTGTTTTAAATTTTATTAATAAAGAAAAAAAATTACTACTGTAACACCATACTGTTGTGCTGTAAATGTTTTAACTTTCTATACTTTAATAAAGGAGATGTTGTGTGTTTTAACTTGTATTAATAAAGAAATGTTTTTTACTAACACCATACTTTTGTGCTGTAAATGTTTTGACTTTCTGTACATAAATGTTTTTTTAGCAGTACACCATACACCTGTAAATGTTTTGAATTGCTGTACACTTTTTGTACTTACTCCACCAATAAAAGAAAATGTTGATTTTTTTTAAATTGTTCCATTGTCTCCTTTTATACTGTAACAAAATACAGTGTTTCTAGAACATACAGTAAAGTACTGTCCAGGCATACTGTACTGTACTGTAGGCATGCTCAGTACTGTACAGCAAAATAGTATTCAAACAATACATGCTGTACGGGTAGTAGAATACACATGTTCTAGAATACATGTAGAATAAATGCATACTTTTTATTTTTCGGGTTTATTATACAGTATATATATAAAAAAACGTATTTATACGGTCTGAAAGCAACAGCATACTGTTTCAGGTTTTCTAAAGTATGAAGCTCTCAGTTACAGTATTTTATCCTAATCACTAGCAACGGCCACTAAACTGTTGACTCCGGTATGTGGTTTTTAAAATCCGATTCAGCAATGTGCAGGCATTGTTACACAAAGCGATATTATCCATCGAAATCCCTCCATGTGCCGTTTTCCGCATGAGATGACAAAGTTTTCTTTTCTGAGGAAAAACAAAAGTAAAATGTTACTGTAATGGTCAGGCAGTCCCCTAAAGAAGTTCCCACAGTCAGTCCCACCAATAATTTTCTCGGGGGGCGTCTCCTGTTCACATGCGCATGCGCCTACTGTCAATGTGATGGCACGCACATGCGTTTCAAGAAGGTTCCAATGCGCATGCGCCTAGCTTTCCACCAATTGTTCAGTATCTACTGTAGAAGCTGCTCAGCCAATGATATTGCTTACAGGAGAATCGCTTGACTGTGCATTGATATTGATATTTCAAAAACAGAATAAAATACGGCAACATTACTCACCATAGACTTTTCCAATCAGCTGGCGCCGAGCCACTGGCAGTCCCGTATTCTCGATCATACACATAGTTGACAGGTGACAGCGGGACTACTACACTTGTAGTTGACAGCTGATGAGGCTGGAAATCGCTTTGGTACATGCAAGCTTGCTAGAATCTGTACGCGAAATATGGCTCAGGCTGCAGTTATCCGGGCGGGGACAGACAGCAAGGGTTGCCGGTCACCAGGTTTTCACTGACGGTCGACCGTTATTGGAAGCTGGCGCAGACGCTGGCGCATTGCTTGCCAGCGACTGACGTTTCTTAGTTGGTTTTAACATGACCTTTTGAAGTCTCCATGATCAAAGGTACGGGAAAATTCTGGTGTTACACACCAATACCCTCCAATAACACCGGGATCAATACGAAAAAAACACGGATCGATACATAACCTTTTCCTTATTGCACGCTTCCACACATGAGTATCTGGTGAAAATTTGTAAAAGTCATAGTTTTCGATAAAATACTGATAAATTTGATCAGCTGTTGCCATCTTATTATCTGTTGCATTAATCGCGGCCCATAATAAATAAGCATACGTTCTGTCGGGTTTTTGAACACTGTGTCAGGAATCGGCGTTCCCCGCGCTCCCCACACAGAGCACTCTCTCCCCTTAGGGAGTCCCTGGACACACAAAACAATCCTGCCTTACCGGCCTCCGCGGCTCCCCGCCCCTGCCGCCGTCGCAGGATCACTCCCCTCGGCAATTCCTCTGCTCTGCTCCAGACGCGCCCACGCCCTCCTACCCGCACACCTGCACCACCCACTGGCTCGGTCCACGCGCGTACTATACACGCGTTACGGAGCGCGCTCATTCTGCACACTCTTCTTCCCATCCCCCGGACCTCAGGCTCCGCCCCCGTACACTGCACGGGCATACTCAGGTTACCAACAAGACTCATCTGGCCTGTTATGCCTGCACCAATCTGCAGTGTCTCCCTGTATCTCTTCCTGTCCCGCCTCCGTTCCTAATTGGACCTTCCTGCTTTATTTAGCTCTTCTCTGCTCTCAGTCTTTGCTCGACATAGTCTCTGTATGGAAGTACTTCTGGATTCTCTCAGTGTTTCACAGGTTCTGACGCGGCTTGTACGACTACCCCCTCTGGCTCTCGATCTCGGCACTCCTTGGACAACGCTCACTCTGATAACCCCTTGAACACGGCTTGGACTACTACCACACTCCGGACATGCTCCCTTTGCTGCGGGTGAGTGTATTACCAGTTTCCCCTTCATCTCAAGGGACGGGTCTGTTCTGCGGGCAGCACCGGCGTAACATTAGGTCGAGCCCACAAGACACAGACCAGACCGAACTTAAACAGTTTCTCTCCAATCTGCTTCAGCAAACCAGGCCATGGCAGATCAAATTGTGGCACTTACATGCCAGGTTGCAGTACTCTCAGACCGAGTACCGACCGCGACATTGCCAGATGTAAGCCCCCACTCCGCAAGCGCAGTTAGCAGCTCCGATGTAAGGATTCCTCCCCCCAAGCCTTATGCAGGTGAACCGCAAGAATGTAGGGGTTTCCTAAACCAGTGTGAGGTGCAGTTTGAAATGGCCCCCCATCTCTACAATACTGGTCGCAAGAAGGTAGCCTACATTTATAACCTCCTCACTGGCAGCGCCCTGGCTTGGGCTTCCCCGGTTTGGGAGCGACGTTCTGACCTTACCCAAGATTAAAAACACTTGAATAAATGACTAGAGAAAGTCACTATAAGCCCTAACAATAGCACTCAGAAGTCATCATACAAAGGTATGTATGGGGTGATGAACATAAGTGCAATCACTAGGACTAAAAGGGGAGGTATATAGACTCCTGCCACAAACCTACAGGCAGCAGATAAAATAAAAAATAATAAAATTTTATTAATTCAATGACCGACGCAAATAAACAACTATGGGAAAAATATACATACACACATATTGGATATTAAAATCCTCACGGAGTCAACGGTGGTGGGCTAATGTCTAGCAACATGCACATGCGTATATACACATGTATTGGAATTTACAGTAATTGTATGGAAGGTAGTAGACTGTGCATTTCAAATAAAAAGAAATTACCACATAGATGTAGGTCAATAGAGGGTAATAGCTGTGTATCCTGCTATGGTACATCACAAGGCATAACACACTGCAGAATAGTATAGAGACCTCAGCCCCGCGTACAGATTGTGGGCTGCGTGTGACGCGGCCAGCGGGTGTGCGGTCCGAGGGTATATCTTAATACAGTGAGACGCTCAGTATCGTGTATAGGTATGCCTGTGTAAATAGCTCAAGATCCAACCGTCTTAATAGACCTAGGGCCCCTATATTGCAGAGCGCAGCAGCGCGTCTCTAAGTCAGTATCATACTACCTTCACTGCATGTTGCTGCCCATACTCGCCGTGCTTCCTGGTGTGCGTCAAGCGTCTGACGTCACCATACCCCGACGTACGTTTCACGTGCTTGGCACGCTTCTTCAGGGGGAGGAGTCACACTCCGTAATGTTAGGGTTGCTGTGTTTTGTAGTGTGGCAGCTGGGAGGAGCAAAAATTATTACCCAATGGTAAGTAGCGGTTTAGTCCGCCTCCCTGAGTATACTGGCACACAGCTGAATAGCTGTGTCTATAATAAGTACACAAGGATCTGATCCGTTGCGTGGGTCACATATTAATGTGGAACGTAGGATCAAAAGAATGTCTAGAGAACATAATATGGTACCTCTTGGCTCGACTCAGAACTTTCAAGATGTTAACTCATTCGTGGCCAATGTAGGTTGTAGAAAGCAGAGTTAACGGGGAAAATATGATTCAAAGGTCAGCTTGAACTGCATATGTAGGGGTATTGCCATAATAATATGGGTAATGACATGTATGGTGTAAGTGTAGCGGTGGAGCTAATGTCTACATATAGTGCAAAGCACTAATCTCCAACAGAATTGTATGTACATATATGAGGGTGTCAAACTCAGTATCTCAGATCTATAGGTAAGTATGCGGCATGTCCAATGGGAGGCAGATGTTTAGGTAAGTGGATGAAATAATGTGGTAAGTGATGATAATACAAAAATTGTCCGAATAAAGTGAATAAACCCTAAACTCGTGTTGTGTCTCCATACAGTCAATCTAATGATGAATAAAGTAGAGTGAAGTGCCTATCTAGAGCTGTATTATATTCATGGCTCTGCCCAGACTGGACTAGACAGAGCCTGTGTGGTTGTGCCAAATACCTGGATCCCATACTACCCCTTAATAAACATGTAAAGGTGGATATAGTGCTAGAGTGACATATATAGTGTAGGAATGTACTATACTAATTGAGATCGCCCAAATGGTCAATACGGTCTCACTACTTTTATAATACTCTCTATCTACTAGTGCTATATTTATAAAAATGGGGAAAAAAGAAAACCTTCATTTAGACCTGCTGGGAAGGTGATAAGCAGGATAATCCAACCGAACATCAGGTTTGACAGAGTCTGCGCGGTCCCAGTATCATTGCGTGGACCCCCATGGGACATGCCAATGCCTACAAAATCTGCGAACTGATTGATCGCCGTTGTGATGTTGAGAAAGTCGTGCCACTGGCTTGCTTGTTCATTCCGATAGAGCCTAGGTGTTCTAACGACTACCTGATGTGAAACGGTCTTGGGTTCTCTACATTTTACCACACTGCATATAATCAAATATATGACACCAGTGGTAAGGCAGTTTATTTAAAAAAACTTGTGTGGTATGTTGTTGTTTATTTCTGAGTCTGAAAGTCTTGACCTGCATGGACGTGCAGGCCTTACATCGTCCACATGTGTAGAAACCAAGAGGTTTAGGGCCCAGCCATGTCCTAATTGGAGTATTTTGGAGTAGAGCTATAGCACATCGTCGGTCTCTGAGATTTTAGCCTACGGCAACCATGTAGGAGACTCTTTAACAATTCTGAAAGTGTCTGTTCTTTTCTAGATCCAGTTTGATTCTAAGGTTACTGCCGGTATGGGGGGTGGGCGTGTTGAGTGGAGGGCGAGCACGGATCCGATGGCGTGGAGGGTAGTACGGGGTTGGAGAGAAAGCGCGAGGATGTGTCTCAGCGCGCGCGAGAGGGGGGGTGTTCGCAAATGAAAACGGGGACGACAGAGCGGGGCGGATCCGGTGGGGAGGAGTGAGTGGCTGTTGGATTTGTGTTGTAGTACTGACAAATCTTATTGTGTGTTCACCAGGTGGTTGTCTTCTTTGACCCTTAATAAGAAGTGTTGGTCTGTCAGTATTCAGAGACCTTGATAAGCTTTGCGTGTGACAGGTCTAGTGTAGCCACGGTCCGAGAATACTAACATGTCCTTCGACTGTTTTTGAAACTCCGGATATTGGTACAGTTCCTCCTCAATCGAAGGAATGTCCAGTGGGGATGCTTTGATCAACAGTCCCAATATCCAGGAGTTCAAAAAACAGTCGAAGGACAATAAACAACAACATACCATCAAAAGCTTATTAAAACGCCTTACCACTGGTGTCATATATTTGATTATATGCAGGTGTGGTAATCAATAAGAAGAGAAAACACAGACCGTTCAAAATCAGGGTCTTAGAACACCTAGGCTCTATATGGAATGAAACAGACACACCAGTGGCACGCATGGTACTCCAACATCACCAAGGCGATCATCAGTTCTCAGATTTGTAGGCATTGAGCATGTCCCGGGGGCCACGCAAAGGAGACTGGGACCGCAGACTCCGTCAAACTGAATGTCGGTGGATATTCTGCTTAATACACACTTCCCAGCAGGTCTAAATGAAGGTTTTCTTTTTTCCCCATTTTTATAAATATAGCACTAGTAGATAGAGAGTATTATAAAAGTAGTGAGACCGTATTGACCATTTGGGCGATCTCAATTAGATAGTACATTCCTACATATATGTCACTCTAGCACATATCCACCTTTACATGTTTATTAAGGGGGGTAGTATGGGATCCAGGTATTTGGCACAACCACACAGGCTCGTGTCTAGTCCAGTCTGGGCAGAGCCATGAAATAATACAGCTCTAGATAGGCACTTCACTCTACTTTATTCATCATTAGATTGACTGTATGGAGACACAACACGAGTTTAGGGTTTATTCACTTTATTCGGACAATTTTTGTATTATCATCACTTACCACATTATTTCATCCACTTACCTAAACATCTGCCTCCCATTGGACATGCCGCATACTTACTATAGATCTGAGATAATGAGTTTGACACCCTCATATTTACTACAATTCTGTGTGAGATTAGTGCTTTGCAATATGTAGAAATTAGCTCCACCGCTACACTTACACCATACATGTCATTACCCATATTATTATGGCAATACCCCTACATATGCAGTTCAAGGCTGACCTTTGATCATATTTCCCCGTTAACTCTGCTTTTACAACCTACATTGGCCACGAATGAGGTAACATCTTGAAAGCTCTGAGTCGAGCCAAGAGTACCATATTATGTTCTCTAAACATTCTTTTGATCCTACGTTCCACAATTAATATTGGACCCACGCAACGGATCAGATCTTGTGTACTTATTATAGACACAGCTATTCACGCTGTGTGCCCGTATAATCAGGGAGGCGGACTAAACCGTACTTACCATGGGTAATAATTTTTGCTCCTCCCAGCTGCCCATACAAAAAACAGCAACCCTAACATTACGGAGTGTGACTCCTCCCCCTGAAGAAGCGTGCCAAGCACGTGAAACGTACGGTCGGGTATGGTGACGTCAGACGCTTGACGCACACCAGGAAGCACGGCGAGTATGGGCCACAACATGCCGTGAAGTAGTAGTATGATACTGACTTAGAGACGCGCTGCGCGCTCTGCAATATAGGGGCCCTAGGTCTATTAAGAGGTTGGATCTTGAGCTATTTACACAGGCATACCTATACACGATACTGAGCGTCTCACTGTATTAAGATATACCCTCGGACCGCACACCCGCTGGCGCGCGTCAACGCAGCCCACAATCTGTACGCGGGGCTGAGGGTCTCATACATTCTGCAATGTGTTTATGCCTTGTGATGTACCATAGCAGGATACACAGCTATTACCCTCTATGACCCCTACATATGTGGTAATTTCTTTTTATTTGAAATGCACAGTCTACTACCTTCCATACAATTACTGAAATTCCAATACATGTGTATATACGCATGTGCATGTTGCTAGACATTAGCCCACCACCGTTGACTCCGTGAGGATTTTAATATCCAATATGTGTGTAGTATATTTTCCATAGTTGTTTATTTGCGTCGGTCATTGAATTTAAAAATTTGATTATTTTTTATTTTATCTGCTGCCTGTAGGTTTGTGGCAGGAGGCTATATTCCTCCCCTTTTGGTCCTAGTGATTGCACTTATGTTCATCACCCCATACATACCTTTGTATGATGACTTCTGAGTGCTATTGTTAGGGCTTATAGTGACTTTCTCTAGTCATTTATTCAAGTGTTTTCAGTGTATTGTTTTTCCCTAAGCACCGAAGGTTTTAATTCTCACCACTAGGTGAGCGACTAGTCACTCTGTTTGTGTATCTTACCCAAGATTACCCAGCATTTAAAGCCGCGTTCCAACAAGTATTCAATTCCCCCGCTCGTCGGGAGATGGCATCTGTTTCTCTTCTCCAGATCACTCAGGGAAGGTGAATGGTGACACAGTATGCTGTGGAATTCCGGACCCTAGCAGCCAAGACTAACTGGGGACAAGAGGCTCTCGTCTCTGCACTCGGGCAAGGCCTGGCAGATCCCATCAAGGATGAACTCTCTCGCCAATCCAGGCCGGATCAATTGGAGGTCATCATTGATTTGGCCGTCCGAGTGGATCAACGTATCCAGGTATGCCGCTCAGAGCGCTAGCGCACTCGCTTCCATAACTTTCAAGTTCCATTCTCCAGTACTCCCAGCAGCACTCCTGCTCCCCCAAGTGCTACCACACCTCCTACGTCCTTTCCCGTCTCCGTGAACACCATTTGTACACCAAACTGGAGAAGTGCACCTTTCATCAGACATCTACTCCGTTCCTGGGGTACATCATTTCCGATGAGGGGTTTATGATGGACTCCGGTAAACTTCAAGCAGTCACTGAATGGCCAAGACCCAACTCTCTCAAGGCCATACAACGTTTTTTAGGGTTCGCTAATTACTATCGTAAGTTTATACGGATTTTTTCTACAATTGCGGTACCCTTACTGCGCTCTCCAAAAAAGGAGCTGATCCTTCTGCTTGGTCATCCGAGGCCATCTCCGCCTTCAAGACACTCAAGGAAGCTTTTATATTCGCACCTATTCTCCGTCATCCCAACATTGAACTTCCCTTCGTCCTGGAGGTCGACGCTTCTGATAGCGGCGCTGGAGCCGTTCTCTCAGAGACCCACGCCTCAAGATAATTTACATCCATGTGCATATTTTTCCAAGAAATTCTCATCCACCGAGAGGAACTATGACGTGGGTAACAGGGAACTTCTGGCCGTGAAGATGGCTCTTCAAGAGTGGAGACACCTGCTGGAGGGGTCGAAAGAGCCATTTACTATTCTCACGGACCACAAGAACCTTCTTTACATAGAAAACGCTCAACGCCTTGGTCCACGACAGGCTCGTTGGGCTCTTTTTTTTTTCTCGATTCGATTTTCACCTTTCCTATATCCCCGGGACCAAGAACGTAAAGGCAGACACACTCTCCCGAATACAGTCTTCTGAAGAGAGACCAGAGGAACCTTTAGAGACTATCCTTCCACAAGAGAGGATTCTCGCCACGTCTTCTTTCAAGAATCTTGACAAGATTTTGCACTCCCAGAGACGCATTCCAAGGACTTGGTCGTTCCCGACAACAAACTCTTCGTACCTTCCAAATTTGTTCCAGATGTCCTGTCTTGGGGTCACTCCTCTAAATCTGCAGGTCATCCAGGTTTTAAGAAGACTACTGATCACATTCGTCGGAATTTCTGGTGGCCAAGGATGTCTCAAGATATTCTGGAGTTTACCCGCGCCTGCCCCTCGTGCGCTCAAAGCAAGACTCTCCGTCAAAAGCCTCAGGGTTTTCTGTTACCTCTTCCCGTTCCCAACCGCCCCTGGTCCCACATTTTGATGGACTTCATTGTGGAGTTGCCCAGGTCCAGAGGAATGAACACTATCTTGGTGGTCGTGGACAGGTTCTCGAAGATGTCCCATTTTATTCCACTTAAAGGATTACCCACCTCCCCCGCCCTTGCTGATATCTTTACGGAGCAGATTTTCCGGATTCATGGGATTCCTTCGTCCATTGTTTCTGACAGAGGTTCTCAGTTCGTATCCAAATTTTGGAGAACTTTCACCAAGAGATTGGTCAAATCTTCTTCTTTTTCTTCCGCCTATCATCCACAGTCCAATGGACAAGCAGAGAGAATCAATCAATCCCTGGAAAAATACCTGAGACGTTTCATATCCGATTTCCAGGATGATTGGGCTCAACTCCTTCCTTGGGCAGAGTACGCTGTCAATTCTGAAAAAACGAAGCCACCCGGGAGTCGCCCTTCTTTATAAATTATGGGTTCCACCCTCCCTGTCTACCCATCTCCAACATTCCTTCTGGAGTACCAGCCATAGATGAACGCATTTCTTCCCTCCAAACCGCATGGTCCAGGATTCAGTCAACCCTTCTCGACTCCTCCCGCAGATCGAAACTACAGGCCGATCGTCATCGCCGTTCGGCGCCCAGTTACAAGCCAGGGGATTTGGTATGGCTCTCCTCTAAGAATATCCACCTCAAGGTACCATCTCCAAAATTGGCACCTAAGTTCCTGGGTCCCTTCCTTATTTGTGAACAAATCAATCCTGTGGCATTCCGGCTCCAACTACCACACAGTATGAAGATTCCCAATGTCTTTCATGTGTCCCTCTTAAAACCATTCATCACCAGTCACTTCTTTCCGGATCAGACTCGTAAACCGGACCCCATTACTGTCCAAAATAACGAGGAATACGAAGTTCAGTCTCTTTTGGATTCTCACCTATCCAGGGGCCAGCTCCAGTTCTTGGTGCAGTGGAAGGGCTTTGGCCCTGAAGAGAGATCCTGGGTACCTTTAAAGGACATTCATGCCCCGGCCCTTCTTAAGTCCTTCAGGAAAAAGTTTCCAGAGAAACCGTTCATGGACCGTCCTGAGGCCGTTCCTGAAGAGGGGGGTACTGTCAGGAATCGGCGTTCCTCACGCTCCCCACACAAACCACTCTCTCCCCTCAGGGAGTCCCTGTACACACAAAACAATCCTGCCTTACCGGCCTCCACGGCTCCCTGCCTCTGCCGCCGTTGTGGGATCACTCCCCTCGGCGATTCCTCTGCTCTGCGCCGGGCACGCCCACGCCCTCCCACCCGCACACCTGCACCATCCACTGGATAGGTCCACGTGCGAACACGCGTTACGAAGCGCGCTCATTCTGCACACTCTTCTTGCCATCCCCCGGACCTCAGGCTCCGCCCCCGCACACCGCACGGGCATACTCAGGTTACCAACAAGATTCACCTGGCCTGTTATGCCTGCACCAATCTGCAGTGTCTCCCTGTAGCTCTTCCTGTCCTGCCTCCGTTCCTAATTGGACCTTCCTGCTTTATCTAGCTCCTCTCTGCTCTCAGTCTTTCGACATAGTCTCTGTATGGAAGTACTTCTGGATTCTCTCAGTGTTTTCACAGGTTCTGACGCGGCTTGTATGACTACCCCCTCTGGCTCTCGATCTCGGCACTCCTTGGACAACGCTCACTATGGTAACCCCTTGAACACGGTTTGGACTTTGACCTATCTTCGCTCACCACTCCCTGACCTCGGCAAGGCATTCTTCACTCTTTCTCTACAACCGGTACCGGCAAGTATTGTCTACCTTACTACACCTGGCCTGGCAACACTTTATACCACACTCCGGACACGCTCCCTTTGCTGCGAGTGCATCTATTACCACTTCCCCCTTCAGCTCAGGGGACGGGTCTGGTCTGCCACTGTGGTATTTTTTTAAACATCTGCAAATCGACACATTACTGAAGCGCATGCGCATTACAATTCATGAATATCTGCCACCTGGCAGAAACGCGAAGAATTGCAACCAATTAAATCCGAACCATTATCAATAAACACATCAATTAATACATCAACCGTGGGTGACGCTGGCATGAATGCGGCATGAACACAGTGAAGTGCGTGGCATTCGGAAAAAATCCCCGAAAAAAATCGGAGATTTAGGAGAATAAAAGGGGCCGCGGCTGTATGGTAAAAAGTATAAAGTAAAATACTTCAATAATAATATTAAAAGCATTTAGTATCTTTTGTTATATACAATTGCCACGCTCAGTATCTCTCTTGTTGACATAAATATATATTCATGATGTGGTGGGTGTGGGAGTTTGAGCTAGCTGGGAATGTGTGTTAAGCAAGATCAGGCAGACAGATTCCAGGAGATGAGGTTCAGCATCACACTAACAGGAGTTATACTCTGCAATGATTGAGAGTTCCAGGAGCATATTTAAGGGCCCTCCCACCAATGGGAAGCAACCAGGAAGTGGAGATACGGTTCAGGATAGGCTGCTGGATCGCACAGCCAATTGCAACCGCATCAGAGCACGCGTGTCGTGTGCAACCCACGAATCCAATAGGCGACCTGGTCGCGCGCCATCACTGCGCGTCACCATACCCATGCCAGTACGGGGGTGGAGGCCGGAGGACAGAGGTGGGACCCGCCAGAACGGAGGAGGAGCGCGGAGCTTAGCCACGCCGAGCAGGTCTTACATCAGGGCGGGGGTGGGACCGAGGGGTGGAGACTGAAGCCCGACAAGAAGACTGTGCACCATCTTGGAGCAGAAGCCGGAGCTCACGCAGGATGTCGCACACTTCAAAAAATAATTTAGACAGGTTTTTGACACCCCAGGCCAAAAGGTTACTGCAGCATGTTCCCTGTTTCATATTTCACAGGATAACAAATCTGTCGCAAGATACGTCCTTGCGTTCTGGACCATTGCCGCAGAAACAGGCTGGAATGATGAGGCCTTAGCAGCAGCCTTCTGGCAGGGCCTGTCCGAACCCCTTAAGAATGAATTGGCCGCCCAGGAATGACCTACTGGCTTGGAGAAACTTATTGCCGTATGTATTAGAGTTGATCAGCGCCTTCATGAGAGGAGGGCTGAACGTCATCGTCCACGATCTCGCTCAACAAATGTTCCCATCCGCAGTCTTTCCCATATCGTTTCCCCAGCTCTTGACGTTCCAGAACCCATGCAGTTAGGAAGTCACCAAATCTTTTCTTCTGAAAAACAATGCTGGAGGGATTGAGGTCTGTGTCTCTACTGCGGGTTGCCTGGTCATCTGGTACTTCACTGCCCCACACAGCCGGGAAATGAGGGGATCTCATTGGGTACCATTTCTGCTTCCCCTTCTATTAAAGAAAACCTGCCGACTCGGATTATGCTTCCAGTCTTCCTTGAGGGTCCTGGTTTCCTAACTTCCGCCTCTGCTTTAATTAATTCCGGATCTGGAGGAAATTTTGTGGACCAGGATTTCACCATAAAGAACAAAATCACTCTGGTGAAAAAATCTGTGCCCGTCGTTTTGGAGGCCATAGATGGACGTCCTCTCCAGCCAGCCTTTATCTCCTTGGAAACACATCCACTTACTCTCTCTACAAAGGATGGCCACAAGGAGAAGATAACTTTGGACGTAATCCCCTCACCTTCTGTGCAGGTAATTTTGGGCCTCCCTTGGCTCCAACGACATAATCCACATTTAGATTGGACTGACAAAAAACCCATTCAATGGGGTTCCCTATGTACCGATTCCTGTGTCTTTCCGATACAACATATCTGTGGGCTAGACATCCCTAAATCAGACAAACCTACCGTTCCAGAAGTGTATACTGAATTTCTTGATGTTTTTGATAAAGGTCGTTCTGAGATTCTTCCTCCTCACCGCCCTTTTGATTGTCCCATTGACCTCTTGCCCGGGGCTGTCCTTCCCAAGTCAAGATCCTACCCGCAATCCATTCCTGAGACCAAGGCAATGTCGGAGTATATTCAAGAGAATTTGAAAAAAGGCTTCATTAGAAATTCTTCTTCCCCAGCCGGGGCTGGTTTCTTTTTTAGGTGTACTGTATAGAGACAAGTTCCAATGTCGGTGCTCAGTATATAGAGGAAGCATATAGTTGAAATCCAGTCATAAACTTGTATGGATGTTAGATAAGTAGTATTTAAGCAAAAATGTGACTCCTAGACCCAGTGCATGGAACACTCATAGTGGGGGTTAATATCATGATCCTCCATATAGTACACACACAGTCATCTGTTAATGTAAAATAGTCTTATAGATGTATGGCATTGAAAGTATACACCTAGAGTAGCACTGTATAGGTCCAGTTCTCCCAAATTGATAATGGAAAGAATATTGAGGAGTACTCACATGTGAAGCAGTAGATCCAGTGCGTGCATCACGCCATCATGTAGCAGAGAAAGTTAATCCAAAGGATAGAAGCGGAGCACCGCTGTAGAAAAATTGGGGCTAAACACCGAAAGGAGGTTAAAAATAAACTTTAATTATGGCATATGTGAGGGAACGAAGAAGAAGAAGCAGGCACACAGTCTTACTCAAAAGGAGGTTTAATATGCCATAAAGTCCAAGTTTCGGCAGTCTAATATTGCCTTTCTCAAGGTGAAGAACCTTGAAGTGAAGCTCTTTATCGTGGAGCTCCAGAGGCAGACCTGCGACATCTATCTACCAGGCTTTGGTGTTGGATAGTGACATTGTGCTACGGGCTTACTTTTATCAGCTGTGCTGTAAGTAGGGTTTCAATTTTATCCCTACCGGATGCCAATGCTTTACAAGTGTCTTTTGCCCAACAATCCAGTGTTTGTTGTTTTTATATATATTTTTATTCATCGCAATAAAATTGCAACCATTTCTTGTATACCTTATCAGTGATTTTTTTGTTTTAGTTGCACTATGATCTTTTTCTCTTTTTTTCTTCTGTGTTGTTGTTTTATTTGTTTGTTTGTCGTTCTGTGAGACTTCATTGAAGATACTGCCTTGGATCTCATCCCAGCCGCATTGGACTCTATTCGGTCAGGCTATATATTTTTACTTCCTTTTGGAGGCGCCGGATTATGTGTTTTTACTGTCTGTATTGGTCTGTGTGGACCTTTTTTCCTGGCAGCCCCCACTTTAATATCAAAGTGTGTACTTATATTATGTTAGTCACTTAATTGTCACTAATTGGTATTTTTTGCATTAGCGCTGTTCCCACTGCCCTTTCCTTTTATACATTAGCATTATAAGACTAACTGTAAATCATAGTTTTTGAAAAACAGCACAGCAGTAATTTGTATGCATAGTATATTGCAGTAAACGTCAACAAAGCGTAACTTAATTTGTTTTAATTAACCCTTAGTACAGTTAACAGTCTCTGTTTTCTGCAGTACTAAACTGCTCATAGTTCCCAATCTCCTTGTAAATGCAGCATCATTGATTAAGCAGTGTAGAGTGCTCTGCAAGCTCATATTAAATATAGAAAAACACAAGCAGATAAACAATTGATTACCAGTCATTGCAGTATTCATTACACAAAAACAATCTAAAGCAGTGCAAATGTTTTCTAAAATAGATAATCTGCACACTCTGTAGTACAAATGCTGCTGATCGGTCTGTAGGAGAGATCTAGGGAGAGCGTGGGGGTGGGGCCTTGATGGTGGGTGCAGCCATGACAGGGCATATCTGCCCTGCCATTGCCTGCGCGCAGCCACGTGACCACATCGTGGCACGGGAAGACAAAATACTTGTCTTCCCTGCAAGCATATGCGTCACAGCGCTTTGCGCTCCCACACACACATCCACTGGGGCCTGCCCCATAGAGGGCTGTGTTGTGGTGTGTGGCACGCACGCCACCGTGACCACTGGGGACTCAGCCTTAAGTGGTTCTAATGCTAATTTATCCTATTGTGAATATAGAATTAAATATAACTATATTAACAGAGATATTTCAGTTTCTCCTGTAGAAGCAGCCATATTAGATTTGGGATATCATTTGTGACAATGCATGCATCAGAATCACCACTGGATTAAGGGGGTTATGCTCTAAGTTACGTGTGTCAGTTCAGGCAATAATGCAGGAAATGTCCCATTCAAGTCAAGACTCAAGTCAGGTTATAACCCAATTAAGAAAAATGTAAAAATTAATATTTTCATTTAAGGTAATAACTGTGTTTAATATGTCAAAGTTAGGTCTAAATAACCATAAAATAACTAAATTCAATCTTATCAGGTATGACTTTCATGGTTTTCCTCTGTGTGTTGCCCAACTATCTTTTCTTATGATGTCATTTACTCTATGTCTCTCCCTGTGAGAGGGAACATTTGGTAACAGCTTTTATCATTTTAATATGAAGTTTTCATCTAGGATTCTTTAGCAGTGATGTGTCACCAGTGCTTAGAATTAGAAATGCTGCTAGATCATTTAGTTACATTATATCTTCCTGCTAGCTACTGTAGAAAGAATTAAAATGACATTGATGTTTATGATACCTGGAATTTTCTGTGCCATAAACTGTACATGACATCACCAAAGTAGCATCATTGTGACTCCCAGTTCACAAGTTCAACATGGTTTAAAACAAATTGGAAAAAACAAGAATAGTAAAGGCTGCAGTCCTTAAGTGATTTATTTATGTCTTGATTTATTAGAAAAACAAACAAACCTATAGTCTACATTGTCTTTTTCAATGGATTTTTATGTTGCTACGGTACATAAGAAGATAATTAATTTATCATATTCCAGGCAAAGTTCATAAAAAGCATAAATGTAACGCTTCTTCCACGGGTACACAATAAGCTTGGTGGTTGGTGGTAATCCAGCAGTACAGTATAGAAAATCGTCACTAATGTATATTTGATGCACAAGGTTTTTATTCAGGAATCAACGTTTCAGTCCAACAATCTGACCTTAACTAAGAAGGGTCTTGATGGAGTTGTGCATCAAATCTACATCAGTGCTATTTTTCCATATTGAACATATTCCAGGTGAAATAAGATCCCTTAGTGATGAGTGAAAAACTCAAAAACAAATCGCAATGAACAAAGGTCTTTATCCAATATTCTGTGGAGTGAGATCCCTTTATATGGTAAAACTGATCCATTCAAATAAATAGACATGTAGCCTTCCCATGCAGGACCTCATAGCAAAATGAAAAGAGGTCAAAGAGTACTTTTATCAACTCATAACAACTATGCTTCATAGTGGAGTCATATTCAGATGACTCTTAGCACCTACATTCACTCTTCCATCTTTTTGAGGTCAAAGGTAAAAAGAAAATTTACAAAAATGTGTTAAACAACTTTTTTTTTTTAAATGGTTAAAAATGCCTAAGGCAAAAGAATGGTGCAAGTTTAGACCTGGTGGTTAATTTGTCACACATATACTGTAGTCCTAATCTTATTAAGCAGTGGTATTCCATAACTGGCACATTCTGGTGGTGAAAGACACCTTATGGCCTTTCACTTAAATTAGACAACATGTGTTTTCACGCTCCCAAAGGTGTCTTATGGAATTACACTGCTTATTAAATATTGGGGCACAAAATGCAAAAAAATGATAACATCAATTGCCTACAATCACTGCATTAGGGGCATAAAATGATAAGGCAACTAAACCTTCCCACGGAGCTCCTCTCTCCAACTCTTACTGGTAAGCATTAACTTAATTCAAGCACTGAATTTCTGTTTTTGTCATAAGTATTTAATGTCAAATTGGATAGCATGGTACCTTGATATGTTATTTTTTTCATTTTAATTTTTTTGACAATGTTTATGTAAACGAATGAGTCTGGGTAGGTAATGCATATCAATTTCTACATTTGTTTGTATTGGTTTTCTTAGTTTTCTGTTATTTTTTTACACCTGAAGCACATGCTGAAGGAAGAAGTATATGACACCTACAGTACACACATACATTTTACTTTATATTGCTTATTAAGATTCGTACTTGTTCCTACTGTACGTCACTTCTTTTTTACCAATGAACCTCAATTAATCTAGGCTTACATAAGGAAAATTATAACTGAACAGTAAAGGGTGTTTTAATGTGTCAATGTACAGTATAGCATCACATACTGTTTGGATAACAGACATGTAAATACTGTACAGTATATGAATTGTTTAAAAAAAATTCTGTCACTAAACAGGTACTTATAAATTAAATATATTAAATTACATTGTGTCTCTTTGTTGCAACTAATCAAGGCTGATTAAATATCTTTGGTAAGTAAAACAGGGCCTTATGCAGAGAGCATCGTTATTTCGAAATTCGCCATTTTTTGTACAATTTCGCGCAGAAACCGGCAGAAAATGGCGAGTTCCGAAAAACGCGCCATTTTGTTTTTTCAATTGCTAAAACTCGCCTCGCGGCTGGCGAGAACCTCCATCTCGCCATTTTTAAAACTCTCCGAATGCAGAGAGGTGCGAACGGCATAAAGCGGCTGTTCGCGCCAAAAAACGGGGCGATTCTCGCATTTTTGCCGCGCCAGGAAAAGATGGCAAGATGGCGCTCGCCGCCTATAGTAAAGGGAAAAAAAGGCGCGAATTTGTTTTTACACGTTTCTGAAGCGCGCATCTCGCCAATTTAAACTCGCCACACGCATCCATGTTAAACATAGCAGAATTCGCACTTTTCTGCATATGGAGAATAAAACTCTCCAAAAAAGCTACTTTTTATGAAATTCGCCAATTTTAAAATTCTATGCTCTCTGCATAAGGCCCACAGTTTTTTTAACTACTCTCTCTTCCTCTTATAGCTCTAATTAAACAAATATCCAGGTTCAATTGTAATATTTAAGATTTTAGTTTGCAGGGTATATTACAGCAGTTTCATTTTTGTGTGTATATATATATATAATGAGCAAAGCTTTCCAGTGTCAAATCTCATTAAAACAGCAGATCACATTTTCTTCTCTATCCCAAAGAAAATAAAAGTAGTGCAGTTTAAAAGGATAATGGAGTTATGGTCTAGGAATAAAATCATATTACAAGAGCAACTTTCAGTATGCTTGTTGTCCCAAATATTTTGTATCCATTTTTCTCTGCATGCTTACACTAATAAAATATTAAGGAGTGGTTACAAGGACATTAGCCCCCACAGATCAGGTTTTCAGGCTATCCCTGCTTCAGCATAGGGGGCTCAATTAGTCCCTGCTCCAGCAAAGGTGGCAGAATCAGACTGAGCCTCTGATTGTGCCACCTTTGCTGATGCAGGGATTGATTGAGGACTGGAATATGAATAAGAACTCCCCTGATTTACGGAGGATGTGTTTCATGTAATGGCATGTATCAATTTGAACATGTTTCCTCTCTTCTTTCTATGCATCAATTGAGTCGCCATCTTTTCTGCAAGTTGGCATTAACCTTGCCTTGCCTAACTAACAAACCTGCATCATACAGTACATGCCATGAAAAAAAAGTTTTTTTTTATTTGATGCAAATGCTATGGGACTCAGCACAATTTAATTTAGGGGCTAAGTGGTGTTTGTATAGAATGATTGAAACGTACTGCTGCTCCCATTGGATATTACACTAACAACTTCCTTTGTATGGTTATTTGGTAATAGAGACTTAAAATAAACTTTCACAGAGAACTTCGAAATATTGCTCACTGGCCTAGCCTTAATGTACGTTAATCCATACTTATAACCTTGCAGTGGATGTTTCAATACTGAATTTTTATATGGGCCATCCACAAAAAAATAAAGTAACAATGTAATTGTTTTATTTGTGCAACAATGAAATTTTTAGAAATTGAAGATTTTTTTTCCTTTTTAGCAAAGTCCATGAAATGTACAAATTGTGTGGGTTATTCATTAAAATATTGATAGTAATGATTAGAGCACTATCGCACAGAAACTCTTATTGACTTCAGTGGGAGTTACATTACCGGGTAATAATGCCTCGATCTGTCACCAGTTTAATTAATAATCCCTACACCTCTACAACTTTTCCCACAATACAAGGCAATTTGTTTGTAGTAATATGCATATCCTGCATATTACTATATATTTACATAATGGGAGGTTTAAACCATCTCAGGTTTCAACTTAATATATGCACATGAGAAAATATATATTTATATAATATTAATGTCTTCATTCTCTTTTACATCTTCAACAATCCCAATTTGTTCTCAACACTAGTTAATTTTGTTCCTATAAAGGACTATACCTTAAAGCAGTGGTGTGCAAAATTCGCTATGGGGGGGGGGGGGAAGGAGAGGGGCGCGGGTTTTACAGAGGCCCAGTGCATCTCGAAAGCATTTAAATGAATGCCGGGGGAGCTGCAAGGCCTCTGTAAACGTCTCTTTACCTTGATTCAGACGACTCCTGGTGATGCATCGCCATGGCAATGTGGCGTCAAATGACGCTGCAGGGTCATGACGCCAGGATGTCTGAGTCAAGGTAAGCAGGGGGGGGTGCAAGGAGAGGGGGACAGCGGCAGGGGAGCGCAGGGTAGAAAGATTGCGCTCCCCTGCCTTTAAAGAGTACAGGTTGGATGGCAATGGAGATGAGTAGAAGCTGCAACATGGATTAATGCATATTTACATCTAAAATTAGAAAGTAAAGTTGTTTAATTTTAACTGATGTATTTAGTCTCTTGTATATTATTTTTGCAGTTTGTAAACTGAGATATGTGAAAAAAAGATTGAGAAACATATTTGAATACATTTACACATCTCATAAATTTTGCATTTTGGGGGCGGAGGGTTGCAAATTTGCCAGAATTATGCAAAATTGCAAGTAAATTAAGGCTTATATGCAAAATAAATTACACTCATTCAACTTTTACATTTACTTTTAATGTTTTACTTTTTTTGTTTGTGAACTTAGAATTTTTTTTGCACTTTTTTGTGAAAAAAGGGCAAATATCAATTGGTTTTCAAACTCCAGTTAAAACTTTGCACATCTCTATCTATAAGTTATTGTTTTGGTTATTGTTTATCATCCAGAGTTTAGTCAAATTCTTTTAAAATTTAATTTTTTTCATAAAAAAAAACTATTTTAAATTATTGTTCAAATGCACCCCAAGTAGGACATTATATAAAAGTACATTCTGTTATAAGAAATATCTGTTAATCTTTTAGTTATATATTTACCCATACACTTCTAGCAGTATCAGTAGTAGTTGTTGATCTGCAAAATTGTAGATTCCTCTAACACTAAATCGGGTCTAATAAAACTAAAGTATCAAACTCGTTCAACTCCAACAAGTACAAAACAAACACGAGTCACTGCAAAAAACAGATCCATGTTCCTTCTTTAAACACATACTTCTGAATTTGTTGGCAAGGTACAGTATGATTTTTCTTCCCGAACCTTCCAAAATGTTTGTTTTTTTATACTTTCTGCATCTCAATCTGCTGTGAATGTCTAGTTTGACCTTTACCATTTAGGTTGTAGACTGAGCTCTTCTGCTGCCATTTCTTGTAACACCAAACTGCCATGATGGTTGCTAACAAGAGCAAGCACAGGACAACCACAATAATTGCAATCAATAGACCTTTACTGGCTTTTGGGCAGTAATCACCTGTGCATGGTTCAGAAGTAGCAAAAAGATTTGTTCCTTCTGAGGCTTTTTCTAGAAACCTCTCAGAATCTTGCTCCATAGTAAATTCTGTTTCATCTGGGGTCGGGTACATAGTTACACTCTGAATACCTGTTTGAAATGGCATGTAGTCAGGCCTCACTGTATGTGATGTTTCCACGAAAACAGTGGGTGTGGAGTCTGAGAGATCATGCATAATGGCTGTAGTGGAAATATGCTTGGTGTACCCAAAACGTGTATTTGGATGATATCCCGCCATATCATCACTATATCCTTTGGCAGTAATTACATTTTCTGGAGCATTAGTTGGCGTAAGCCATACTTGTACTTCTTTATTATCAGACTCCACTGTTGAGACAGACAAAATGTGGCTCATATCGCTGTTGGGTAGAAGTGTGTTAGAATCAGCTTTCTCCACCTCCACATGACTTGGTTGATAAGTGGTGACAAAAATGTCATCGGTTTCCATAGAACCATCATCTTTTCCCCCTTCCTCCACAACTTGTGTTGCTGGGTTGCCATCTAACAAGAAGCTATCTGTGCTGGCAACTGCATCTTTGGTAGTGGAAGGGCCAATTGGGAAATCTTCACTGTCAAAATGCAACTTATTAACAAGTTCAGTGTAATCCGTTTTCACTCCAATGCGGTTGTCACTATTAGAAAACTGAGTTTTAGTGGCATCATATGGCTCCAACTCAGACTCAGGTTCACCGAAGACATCAGGGGGAAACCAAAACAAATGCTTTTGACTTAGCATTGAAATTGGAGATTCAGTTGGTGCCTTGCTTGATTTTTCAATGGAAGCCAGATCTCTGGCATCTTCTAAATTACCTCGATGCTCAGTATGTATGTTAAAAGAAACCCTCTCCTCATCTTCATCCTCCTCATGCTGCTCCTTATGGTCTTCACCATCATCATCATTAGATTCCATATCTGTCATATCTTTATCGTCATGAAAATTGTCCTCATAGTCAATGTGAGCCTCAGTCTCATCTGAAAAACACAACAGTGTGGGATTTAGTACAAAGAAACAACACTAAACATACAAGGTTACATAGTAGATGAGGTTGAAAAAAGACATATGTCCGTCAAGTTCAACCAATGCTAAAATTTAGATGACAGCTAATTTAGCCTATATATGTACTTACAGTATTTTGATCCAGAGGAAGGCAAACAAAAACCACAAATGAAACATCATCCAATGATGTCACATAAGGGGAAAATTAAATTCCTTTCTGACTCCCAATATTGGCCATCAGATTTCTCCCTGGATCAACATCCTTCCCATGTTTACTTATTTGGTATTTCTAAAAAATAGGTCCAATCTATTGTATCTGCCATCACATTGTGTCTATATATACTTCTATATACTGCCCTGCACAGACCATAATCATGAAATACAGTATCATAAATTATTATTTGTATGGTTATGCAAAACAATTTTTAAATCCTGGTACAAACACACACAGTTACACTGTTTTTGCCACTGTCATTGGCTGTTCTTCTCTGTATTATCCTTTTGGCTTGGTTAAGTCTTTCTTTTAAAAAAAAGATAATCAATTGGAAGGGAATGTTTTAATTTAATATAGTTGGTCATTTGATTATTTTGTTACTCAGAAGTGTGCAAATATTTTAAAGCAGATATAAAGACATTAACATTACTGTACACCAATGGAATACATTGAAGATGGAGAGCAATCTTGGCCACATGCACTTCTGGATAGAACTGTAAGCTTATCAATTTTACATGAAACAGAAATACATGGCAATGATTTATTGATAGAAACACAAGAGGGATATTATATTTACAAACTTTTAACATATTGGATTATTTGTAAATCTTATTGAAATACTTTTTTAATATGAGTGGATATTGTTTTCACATACATTATTTCACTCAATATATAGCAAGGGCACATTTTTCTTTATATTTGTATTGGAGCAAATTTTGTTATTTTTATACAGATGCAGCGGCCATTATTGAAACACTTCACGTGGTGTATACCTCAGAATACTGATGTCATGGCGCGGTATTTCTTCCAACCTTACCGCCTTAAGACGCGAGTGCAGAAAATGGTATTTTAGTGTTCTGGTTTTTAAACACTTGAAATTGACACAGTCAAATGTCCTAATTGAATATGCTGTGAAGTAGTTTCCTGTTGCTGGAAAATATGTTAGTCTCATTCATTTCAATCGAGCTGTTTCCTTCTCCAGAACAGGGGAGCAGATTCGCAGCATACTAAATACAGCCTACTGTACATGTCACAAATCACTCACCAGTCAAGAATTTCACCTGAAGGATTTAAAAAAAAATATATATCGCGTAAACAAATTACACATTTACACACGGTTATAACGCGGTCAGATCGGGAAGCCTCAAGGACGGGGTTCAGCTGTATGTAGCCATGTGGCCCCTAGCTATATATTTCTGTGCCCCAGTACTATAAATCTTGGTAGCAGCAGGCAGTGCTGGAGTTAATCCCTTCTCACATGGCCTAGCATGTGAGCCTCTTCTCCGGTAAGTTAGTTTGTTGCAGTTTCCAGGTTCTAGCCCCATCAGGGGGTGAGGGTGCTAAGACTAGCCTGGGGGCCTCAAGCCCTTGGGAGGCCTAGTCAAGGAAGAAGGGCCCTGCGTGCTAGGCTCTGACCCTAGAGGTGACTGCAAGCTGCAAGGTGATACCTATCTGAGTTAAGTGGGGTCCAGGAGGTGTGCTTCTCTTGTATGAGGAGGATATGGAGAATGAACTACGTGGATGTTACACCTATAAATCCTGTTGCATTGTTTCTGGCATTGATAGTCTCTTATTCACAATGTTCCTGTGGGGATGAACCCCTGTTTATGGCAGAGCCCTTCAGGATGGAGGAGCTGCACCAACCACTAAAGGATATCTGTAGCCCAACCTCCCTGCAACATCACAGAGACTCAGCCTCCTGAGAACTAACAGGTGACCACCACAGCACCACTAACATCTATCTACCAGAAAATCCCCCTTGGGAGGGGGCGGGGGGGGGGGAGAATAGGGGTGTTACATAAAGAAAACAGAAATAAAATAGGTTAATGGGGTACCCTGTAATAATATTTAAGATTTTTTACAGAAGAATTACAAGAGGAAAGTGCACAGACAACGAAGAGGCCTACAGTATGTCCCTCATATTTGAAACATTTGTCTGGTCACAATTGCAATGCTAAAAAGTATTACAAACCTTTAAAAACTCTGGGGCAAATGCTCAGAGGTCCATTAAATCTGGGATACTAACATGACATTACCTAGATACGTAACGTCCATTAGCTTAGCTAATGATATGCAAAAACAACAGCCGTTCGGCAAACTAGCATTGTTACATTACAGTTGTGTGAAAAAGAAAGTACACCCTCTTTGAATTGTATTGTTTTACATATCAGGACATAATGACAATTATACAGAACAGCAATAAACTCATATTGAACCCCCAAAATAACCACAATATAT
>WSYH01005235.1:0-46111 GCA_036426205.1 Ascaphus truei | reverse complement strand
TGCCTGGGGTGGGATGCGGCCCACTTCGAGACTCACTCTTTCAGCGATTCGGCTGCACATGAGGCACGCACAGGGCTGGGCTCCCTTGGTGGGTCTGATACAGCAAGAATTGCCGCGCATTGGGAGTTCCCAAGCAGGTTGCCGTTCCTATCTCAGGCCCGGGGCAGGCCGCAGAACGTTTTGCTGGCCTGTGATTCTTTCTCTCTCTCTCTCCATCCATGCCCCCCCTCCACCCCGTACCTCCCCCTGCAGATGCGGAGGCGACTGAGTCTGGATCACTCGTTGACTCCTTATTTCACAACTGGGCTGAGAAACGCGCTCTTGGCCTCCGGCGGCCTTACGGAGCGGTACCTTCGCCTTTTGGCATCAGACTTATGTTTTCATATGTTGGAGGGGCCGGGATGGGTGCTGCGATGGGCCATCTTTTGCCATCCTAAAATTCGTACGTACGGACGATGAATGGCACTCTTGTTTCTAGGCAATGGTACATGAGACCGGCCGGCATATCCTTCTCATTCACGACGGCTGGAGCAATTACGTGGCGCAGTGGCTGGGTCTTTGGAGTCAACCTAATAGAAACCATTAAGAAAGGGATGTGGGCTCGATCTGTTCGCTCAAGCCGTCGTCAGCGGGCCGGCGTTCATTTGTTTGGTCCCGACACCATTGTCCACAAAGGCCTGACGGGGTGGCCAGGTCACCCGCGGGCGGTTGTAAGGGCACGCGCACGGTTAAATATAGCGGTCGGGCAATTACGTGGCGCAGGATCATCGACGGAGAATCATGACTTCGGGGGTCGCATCGTTGATGGGAAGCGAATCAGTGCGGGGGTTAGGTTACTCCAGAACCCCGATTTTGATGCGACCGCGAGGGGGGTTGTTGAGGCACCCGGGTTCACATGTCGAGTGGGATTTAGTGGGTCAATATCGTGTTACAGGACGGTTTTCTGGAGAGGGATCTTGTCCTTTTCGGTTTTTTCCGTGTGGCGGTACAGCCTTACAGTTTCAGGGATTAACTTTAGGCCGTCGGTGGCGTCTCGTGGGGGTAGGGTGCTTGATTCTTGCCGACTTGGAAGTCTAAGCCGTTGGAGCCCGGAGGGGAACCGAGTGGCGAGGGTCAGATATTAATGACTTCCGATTAACCTGCTCGTATCACGACGGCAGCGGCGCAGGCTGACCTCCCCTCGCCTTCCTTGTCAAGACAGTACATTCTGGCGGGAGTAGCATTTACCCCCTTCGACCCCTCTTAATTTAAATAAATAGCCGGGGCCATTTTACCTCCAGTCCTGTCTCTATCGTTATTTGGGATTTTTTTTGGGGTGACAAGAGCGGGCCGTAGGGGGGGACCGCCTGGCAAACCTCCCTGGTCTGAAATTATCATGCATTGAAATACACATAATTTGAATTAATAAAGCGCTTATGTGGTAAAGTTGTTAATTTTTGTATCATTTCAGTTTCAGATATAACACTCCTGTGCTGGGTTGCGCTTCTGATTCGTCATCGTGTGCAATCTATGTCACATAGTCCAAAATTTAACTTCCAAAACATGCTCGTGGCAAACAAATAACTTGTCTAAATGCAAAAAATCTGAGCAGAGCGGTTTTTCAATTTCTCAAAAACAAACGTCACCAGAGACATGATGGCTGTGCAAAAGGAAATCGTAGCAGAGCTGGTCAGCATTAAAAAACATTTAACAGGAATAGTACTGGCATCGACTTACACACAATTCTTCATCTGTGAATACAGTCTCGAGATAAGTGAAACGTCTCGTATACACGAAGAGCTAACGGGCTCTAATGATCGTAGAAGACATGATGTTGGCTTCATCTACATTTATCGTCGGTGTAGGCATTTTGTCAACACACCTACTCATCAAGCATGATCTCCACCATTGTCCCTTCCTCTCCGGCAACATCTTTGCCATCATTTCAGACAGCCATTATGGCAGCTTCTCCTGCACAATTGATTGTCTCCTCTCCCAGCACAATCTTAGCAGCTTCTCCCTGCAACCACTCTCAAACTCAAGATCCTGCTTTTGCAACACGTAACGATTCTCCTCAACCTTGAATGCTTCAGCACAATTCGTAGCTCGGCTTCTCCTGCAACCTTGAATGCTTCAGCACAATTTGTAGCGGCATCTCCTGCAACCTTGAATGCTTCAGCACAATTGGTATCTGCTTCTCCTGCAACCTTGAATGCTTCAGCACATTTTGTAGCGGCTTCTCCTGCAACCTTGAATGCTTCAGCACAATTGGTATCGGCTTCTCCTGCAACCTTGAATGCTTCAGCACCATTTGTAGCGGCTTCTCCTGCAACCTTGAATGATTCAGCACAATTGGTAGCAGCTTCTCCTGCAAGGTTTGTTGCTTCTGCTCCTGCAACGTTGATGGCTTCTGCTCCTGCAACATTGGTGCCAGCTTCTCCTGCAACCTTCAATCCCGCTGTTGCAGCACAATTCCTAGCAGCTTCTCCTGCAACCTTCAATCCCGCTGTTGCAGCACAATTCCTAGCAGCTTCTCCTGCAACCTTCAATCCCACTGCTGCAGCACAATTCCTAGCAGCTTCTCCTGCAACCTCCAATCCCGCTGCTGCAGCACAATTCCTAGCAGCTTCTCCTGCAACCTTCAATCCCGCTGCTGCAGCACAATTCCTAGCACTTTTATTGATACACTTAACACTAACGATTATAATTTACATTTCACTTATACACAGAACATTCATCACATAGATTATTTAGATATGACACTTTCTATAGATATTGATAAGCAAATACAGACAGACATTTACCGTAAACCGCAATACAAAAACTCCCTTCTATGCGCCTCCAGTAGTCATCCTCCAGCCCTTATCAGGAGCATACCAAAGGCCCAGTTCATCCGGCTTAAAAGGATTTGTTCGAACAATGAGATATTTTTGAAACGGTCAAGTGAAATGATGAAAAACTTTAAAGATAGAGGTTATAAAGAAGTAGATATAAATAAAGCATTTAAATATGCAGAGTCTCTGGATAGGGAAGAGATTATAAAGTAAAAAAATAAGAAGAAACGGTATATCCATGAAGACAATTCATTATGTCCATCTTTAATTTCAGTTTACAATAGGCAATCAAAAGCTATTAAAGATATAATCCATAAACATTGGAAAGTACTCAGTTTGGATCATGACATTGCCCCTATGATTCAAGGGGGTCCTAGATTTATTTACAAAAAATCTAAAACAATAGGGAATTATTTATCTCCTAGTCTTTTTACAGCTAATTTGGATAAAAAACAATTAAGTAATATCCCTAAAGGATTTTTTCCCTGTGGACGTTGCTCAACCTGTAAATACGCTAGACCTTTGAAAAAGATTATGACCTGTGAAGGTAATCTTCATATGAATAGCTTCATGAATTGCCATACAGGCTACGTAATATGTCTTTTAAAATGTGGTTGTAAGAAATCTTATGTCGGACGTACTATTAGACCTGTGAGAATTAGGATACAGGAACATATTAGACATATTTTGAAAAAAGACTTATTACATCCTGTATCCAGGCATTTCTCAAAATGTAGTTTAGGTGACATCTCTAACTTTTCTTTTTCTGCTCTGGAACATGAACACATTCATCCTAGAGGGGGAGACAGATTAAATAAATTAAACACAGGAGAAATGTTTTAGATTCATGCCTTAAATATGTTACATCCCATTGGTATGAATATTGAATGGGACCGTAAATATTTTTTGGTTAAATAATTACTGTATGTATAGATTAACATGTTATATACTTTTATATACTTATTATATAATTATTCATCTTTAGTATGGCTTATTTATGATTAATAATGATTTAAGGGATTTTTTATATGTAACACATTTATACTTGATCAGATGGTTCTCTCAATAGTTCATAATGTTTCTATAGAATGTAATATAAGGATTTTTTAAGGATTTCATATTATTACCATGTATATATTAGTAGGTTTTAGAATGCTATTAATATATGATACAATGTGTTGTTTGTTCTGCTACTGACTAACTGGCACTTGTTGTCTATTTTTGGTATAGGTATAGACTAGACATCAGTAGCTAGCTTTGTTTTTAATTATATTTTGTGTCATTTTAGTGTCTTGTATTAACAACTGTGGGTCAATGGTGATGTTTGGATAGTGGGCACTGATTGACGTCAGGACTTCTAGGGTTAAATTTTCGTTTCATTATCCTGGGATGTGTTACTATCCACCTGATTCTATTTTATTTGTCAACCAATCATATGTTAGTGGCGCACTATTTAAACATCATCAGACTAAGTGCCAGATACTCTTTGACAAAGTCACTGGTGTGATGAAACGCGTCAGAGTTCGCTCTGTGGCAGATTTCCTTGTGTATATATGCACTAATAAACCAAAACTTTATTTTTATTGCGTGTGGAACTTCTATACCCTTGCGGCAGCAGTGACCGCCTCATCACACTATTTTTAGCTTCTCCTGCAACCTTCAATCCCGCTGCTGCAGCACAATTCCTAGCAGCTTCTCCTGCAACCTTCAATCCCGCTGCTGCAGCACAATTCCAAGCAGCTTCTCCTGCAACCTTCAATCCCGCTGCTACAGCACAATTCATAGCAGCTTCTCCTGCAACCTTCAATCCCACTGCTGCAGCACAATTCCTAGCAGCTTCTCCTGCAACCTTCAATCCTGCTGCTGCAGCACAATTCATAGCAGCTTCTCCGGCAAGCTTTGTAGCTTCTTCTGCTAGCCAAAAAAAAATACGATTAGGAACAAGTAAGAGAACAGTGTTACGCAAATACTGGTGCCCTGTGTTGGGTACATGGAAAAAGCAGAGTCAAGGTAACACAACGAAGAGAACTAAGCATGTCTCTGCTTTGGCACAGACACAACCATATACACACACAGGTCAGGTACATTACACTCGACACAGCAAGCTCAAACGATGTTAGTGCCAAGTACACAGCCATGTGAAACAATGTCATGCCAACTTCACAGCCATGTGAAAGGATGCAATTGTCAACTACACATGCCATTTCAAATGATGCCATTTCAAACTATGCCACTGCAAACACCAGAAACTGCTATAGTGAGACCCATAATGTTACGTGGTCATGGCAGAGGTCGCACACGCCTACAACGCACACCTTCAATGCAACGTCCATTGACTAGATCTCAAACATTGCTGTCTGAAAATTAATAAATATTGTCATGTTCAAAGTACTTGTGAACTTATTATTGCCTCAAACAAACACAACATTGTATGTGTTGAAAATACATACATAGTTACATAGTGAATATAACGGACGTTACTGCTAATGATAACAAAAAGGGGCATTCCTTCCAACAACGCATATCAACAGAGCTCCGTTATAGAGCAGGGATTTAACGTAATATAGTTACATATAGTTACATAGTAGATGAGGTTGAAAAAAGACTTCCGTCCATCAAGTTCAACCTATGCTAAATTTAGACAATGGATACTTTATCCTATATCTATACTTATTGATCCAGAGGAAGGCAAACAAAAAAACCCATTAAGGGGAAAAATTAATTCCTTCCTGACTCCAAGAATTGGCAATCGGATTAATCCCTGGATCAACATCCTTCCCATGTATACTTATTTGGTATATCCCTGTATACCTTTCCCATCTAAAAAGATGTCCAACCTTTTTTTTAACAAATCTATTGTATCTGCAATCACAGTCTCCATGGGTAATGAATTCCATATTTTAACTGCCCTTACTGTAAAGAACCCTTTCCTTTGTTGCTGGTGAAATTTCCTTTCCTCCAACCTTAAGGGATGGTGCCGAGTCCTTTGTACTGCCCGTGGGATGAATAGTTCTTTTGAAAGCTCCTTGTATTGTCCCTGAATATATTTGTATATAGTTATCATATCCCCTCTTAGACGCCTCTTTTCTAATGTAAATAAATCTAATTTAGCTAGCCTCTACTCATAAGTTAGAATGTCCATCCCCTTTATTAATTTGGTGGCTCTTCTCTGTACTCTCTCTAGTTCCATAATGTCTTTTCTTAGGATTGGTGCCCAAAATTGTACTCCATATTCAAGGTGTGGTCTTACTAATGCTTTGTAAAGGGGCATAATTATGTTTACCATAGTTAATTTTATTTTGTAATGTTTTAGAAGCACACTTTGATTAACTAACAAGTACATGTTAATACATTTTACTACATCACTTAAATCCATTTATATAAGAACTGGACAAACCTGTGTTTCATACATGATTTAACTAACAAATAGACTGCTATACTGTCAATAAAAGGGGTAATGACAACTATGTTGTATGCCAACAATTTCTTTGCAAATAATTGATAATATTGTGACCATGTGGAGCATTCATATATAATATATGCAAATACAACTGTATGCTCATCTGCATGTCTTAGGCAGGTCTGCAACCCCGCCTCTCCCCATTATCACCCAGCATACAGCACTTCCACTGCACCAAGGGATTCTGGGAAATGACATGCAAATGAGCACACAGTGTCACTTTTTGCCTCAATAACCATTTTTAACATGGTTCCCTATAGGCTTAAGCTTGTTGCATGGTCACAGCTTCGAGCACAGCCAGGGTTAAGGTGCATACCCAGAAAACCACCCACAGGCAGCTGTTTCGACCTTGATGGGTCTCATCAGTGTGGAGTTGATTTTAACTGGGTATACAAAAGAGGCTATGGGATAGGCTATACCATAATACTGAGATAATACTGTATATATATATATATATGTTAGTTATAATGAAATGATCATGCATTTGAAATACACATAATGTGAATTAATAAAGGTGTGTAAATTTATTTTTTGTATCATTTCATTTCAGATATAACAACTCCTGTGTTGGTTGCTTCTGATTCGTCATCGGTGGCATCTATGTCACATAGTCCAAAATTAACGTCTCCAAAACATGCTCGTGGCAAACAACATAACTTGTCTAAGCAACAAAAATCTGAGCAGCGGTTTTTCAATTCTCAAAACAAACGTCACCAAGACATGATGGCTGTGCAAAAGGAAATCGTAGCAGAGCTGGTCAGCATTAAAAACATTTTAAACAGGAATACTACTGCATTCGACTTACACAATTCTTCATTACATTCCATAGAAGAAAGTCTGATAAAACAGAACGAGCTACGGGCCTGTGCAATACTGTTGAGAAGACATGATGTTGGTTCATCTACATTTGATCGTGGTGTAGGCATTTTTTCAACACCTACTTCAAAGCATGAATCTCCACCATTGTCCTCCTCTCCGGCAACATCTTTGCCATTATTTCAGACACCATTATTGGCAGCTTCTCCTGCAACATTGATTGTCTCCTCTCCAACACAATTCTTAGCAGCTTCTCCTGCAACCTTCAAGACCTCTGCTTTTGCAACATTCATAGCAGATTCTCCTGCAACCTTGAATGCTTCAGCACAATTGGCAGAGGCTTCTCCTGCAACCTTGAATGCTTCAGCACAATTGGTATCGGCTTCTCCTGCAACCTTGAATGCTTCAGCACAATTTGTAGCGGCTTCTCCTTCAACCTTGAATGCTTCAGCACAATTTGTAGCGGCTTCTCCTGCAACCTTGAATGCTTCAACACAATTGATATCGGCTTCTCCTGCAACCTTGAATGCTTCAGCACACTTGGTATCGGCTTCTCCTGCAACCTTGAATGCTTCAGCACAATTTGTAGCGGCTTCTCCTGCAACCTTGAATGCTTCAACACAATTGGTATCGGCTTCTCCTGCAACCTTGAATGCTTCAGCACAATTTGTAGAGGCTTCTCCAGCAACCTTGAATGCTTCAGCACAATTGGTAGCAGCTTCTCCTGCAAGGTTTGTTGCTTCTGCTCCTGCAACGTTGATGGCTTATGCTCCTGCAACATTGGTGCCAGCTTCTCCTGCAACCTTCAATCCCGCTGCTGCAGCACAATTCATAGCAGCTTCTCCTGCAACCTTCAATCCTGCTGCTGCAGCACAATTCGTAGCAGCTTCTCCTGCAACCTTCAATCCCGCTGCTGCAGCACAATTCCTAGCAGCTTCTTCTGCAACCTTCAATCCCGCTGCTGCAGCACAATTCCTAGCAGCTTCTCCGGCAAGCTTTGTAGCTTCTTCTGCTCCTGCAACATTGGTGCCAGCTTCTTCTGCTAGCCAAAAAAAATTACGATTAGGAACAAGTAAGAGAACAGTGTTACGCAAATACTTGTGCCCTGTGTTGGGTACATGGAAAAAGCAGAGTCAAGGTAACACAACGAAGGGAACTGAGCATGTCTCTGCTTTGGCACAGACACAACCATACTGTCGCGGCCGAGTTTATTCGAGCATTTGCCCGGTCTCGGCCGCGACAGTAACCTGGCGCGCGCCGGGATGTCCCGGGCGCGCACCGAAGCCTCGGAGGAGAGGCCCACCGATCGGGGCTTCCCCCTCTCCTCTCCGGGTCCGCCGGGTCCCCCGGAACCCCCTGCCGCCGTCCCCCACATCGCGGGACACCAGGGCTCCCTCGGGGAGCCCTGGACGCGCGTGCAGGGGGCGCAGGCACCCGATGACGCGTGACCGCGCATCGGTGACGCAGGGCACGCCGAGGGGATGCCACTAGCAAGCCGGGAAATCTCCCGGCTTGCGGAACTGGCCGCACTCTAATAAAGTGTGCCGCCAGTGTATACACACATGTCAGGTACATTACACCCGACACAGCAAGCTCAAACGATGTTAGTGCCAACTACACAGCCATGTGAAACAAAGCCAGTGCCAACTATACAACCATGTGAAAGGATGCCAGTACCAACTTCACAGCTATGTGAAACAATGCCAGAGCCAACTACACTACTACTGTTTCATACGCCCATAATATATATTTTCTTTTTTTTTTTTTTTCCAAAGATTTATTAGGCAAATACTTATTTCACAATATACATGTTATATATGTTAATACAGCCTAATACAAGTTTTCTCAATTTTTTGGTTAAAGAAACCAGAAAGAGAGAGGAAAGCTCATCGCCCCCCTGACCCTCCTGGGGTAGTGAGGGGGGCGCGAGAATGGAAACAGAGAGTCAGAGTATGGAAAGGGAGAGGGGGGAAGGTGGGGAGGGGGGGGGGAAGGGGGGAGGGGGGAATACCTGTTGCTTATCACGTCCTCAGAGTATTTCTATTGGAGTTTCTAGACTCGTTCTTTTTACTTTGTATTTTTGAGTTAGGGGCGTGGGGGTGCCATATGGGTTAACCACGGGTCCCATGTTTTATTAAAGGAGTCCGTGGATCTTTTTAAGAAAGCCGATAGTTTCTCCATGTTCATTACCTCTTGTATCCTATTTTTTATCGTTTGTCTTGAGGGGGGAGACACTTTCTTCCAGGCGGCTGCCACTGCACATCTAGCCGCTGTTAAAATGAAGGAGATTAATTTACTTGTTGGTCGGTCCACATTTTCTAAGGGCCTGGCCAACAGGTAGGTCAGCGGGTCAACAGGGATTTTGAGGCCGGTGACCTCTTCTATTAATTTTTGAGTGGTTCCCCAGTATTTTTGAATTTCCGGGCATGTCCACCAAATGTGTGCCATGTCCCCCTTTTGACCGCAGCCTCTCCAGCATAGATCGGACGCCTGGGGGTAGATTTGATTTATTCTAACTGGGGTAAGATACCAGCGGAACAATATTTTATATATATTTTCTTTGATTGTGGTACATATGGAAGTTCCTGAGGCGTTCTCCCAAATTCTTTCCCAGTCCTCTCGGTCTATAACTATTCCCAATTCTGCTGCCCAATGCAGCATATAGTCATGTGTGGGGGCTTCTATAGCCCTTTCCAATTCTGCGTAAATTTGTGTTATAAGACCTTTCTGGTGGCCTGTTTCTCGACAGAGCCGCTCAAAAACTGTGAGAGGGGGAAATTTCAACGTTGGGGATAAGGTTCGGATAAAGTGCCGAATTTGTAGGTACTTGAACACGTCTAACCTTGCTATTCCATATTTGGTTTGTAGATTTTGATAGCTCAGGAATTCTCCAATACTCAAGAGGTCAGCGATCGCTCTAATATTTTTTGCTTTGAATTGGTCAAATTGTCTGGGCTCACAACCAGGAGGGAATTTCGGGTTTTTATGAATTGGTATGAGTTGGGATTGGGGCGACGTGAGCTTAAATTTATGTTTGCATTTCGTCCAGGTCTCCCACGTGTGTCTCATTGGGCCTAATTTGAGTTTACTGTTCTGCATGTCTTCCCTGCTCAGGGACCAAAGGCAAGCTGGTAGTGAAGGCGTCCCGGCGTAGTATGATTCTATATCTAGCCAACAGTATTGGTTTGGGTTGGCGTTCCAGACTACCACCTGTCTCAGTTGTGCGGCTAAGTAGTATTTTGTAATGTCTGGGACCCCAAGTCCTCCTCTTCCCCTTGATGCCAAGAGAACTGTCCTAGCGGTTCTAGGTTTCTTACCTTGCCAAATGAAGTGGAAGATTAGTTTTTGTATATTCTTTAATTCTGAGCCAGGGATGTGGACCGGGAGCGTCTGGAAATAGTATAGTAATCTGGGGAGTATGTTCATTTTAACCGAGATCATCCTCCCGATCCATGATATTTGATATCCTCCCCATTTCGCTAAATCTTGTTTAATTTTCCGGAACAGAATCGGGTAATTTTGTTGGTATAAGGATTGGTAGTTCCTCGTTATCTTTACTCCCAGATATTTGATACTCGAGGAGCTCCAATGGTAATTAAAGTTTAATTTGAGGAGTTTCACCTCTGGCTCTGGCAGGCTTAAGTTTAGTGCTTCCGATTTATCGCTATTGATTTTATAGCCTGATATGTCTCCAAAGTCTCAGAGTTCTTTTTGAAGGTTAGGTAGGGATGTTTGGGGTTGCGTCAGGGTTAAGATGACATCGTCTGCGAATAGTGATATTTTGTGCTGCCTGTGTCCAATTTCTATTCCTTTGATGTCTCTATTGGTTCTTATTGCCGCTGCTAGGGGTTCTATGGTTAATGCGAAGAGAAGAGGAGATAGGGGGCATCCCTGTCAAGTTCCATTAGTAATCTCGAATCTCTGGTTACTGCCCTCTGGTAGTTTTACTGTTGCAGAAGGATTTTGATATAATCTACGGACTCCTTCTAGATATGCATCTTTGAAGCCAAATTTGCGCATAACATGGTCCATGAATAGCCATTCTATTCTATCGAACGCCTTCTCTGCATCTAAGCTAAGGAGTAGTGCTTTGGTCCCTGTGAGATGGACATGTTCAATAATGTCAATTATCTTTCGGGTATTGTCCGAGGCCTGTCTGCCTGCTACAAATCCCACTTGGTCTTTATCTATTAATCTTGGTAGAATGGGATTCAATCTGTTTGCTAATATTTTGCTATATAGTTTGAGATCACAATTAAGCAGGGAGATTGGACGATAGCTTCCACATTGCATCGGGTCCCTGCCTTCTTTGTGTATTATGGCCAGGCTGGCTAGGGACATTGATGAAGGGATTTGATTTCCTTCCATAAAATCGTTAAATGTTCTGAGGAGATGCGTGGATAATACTGGCAAGAATCTCTTATAGTAGACATTAGTGAAGCCATCTGGGCCGGGAGACTTAGTGATTTTTAATGATTTGACCGCCTCTTCCAGTTCCTCTTTTGAAATCTCAGCGTTGAGGACTGTGTTTTCCTCCTCCGTTAGTGTGGGAAGCTGACACTTATCTAAGTATTGTGCTATTAATTCGGATGCTACTGATTCAGGACGGCCTTTCTGGATCTTAAGTTATAAAGTTCGGTGTAAAATTTTGTGAATTCGGCTGCTATTTTATTGTCACTATGTTGTATCTCACCAGACCTACTCTTGATCGCCGTGATTTGGGACCGTTTATGCACCCCTCTTAATTTAGTCGCTAAAAGTCTGTCTGCTTTGTTACCTTTATCATAATATTGTTGGTTGGTCCACTTGAGGGCTTTCTCAACATCCTTCAGCTGGATTTGTCTAAGTTTTGCTCTAGCTGTTGTTAATGTCTTATATATTTTTTTTGAGGGGTTAGCTTTATGAGCTTGTTCTATTATTTTGATATCATCTGTGAGCTCCTTTATTAGTTTTTGGCGGGCTTTTTTCCTGTGGGATGCGATGGAGATGATTTTCCCTCTAATGGTTGCCTTATGGGCTTCCCACAGGATTGCTGGTGAGGAAACGGATCCTGAGTTAAAAAAAAAGTAGTCTCGAATAGCAGCTCTGATCTCTCTTTCTATCTCAGGATGGTTGAGTAGTGAGTCATTTAGCCTCCATGAGTAATTTATTGTCTTTTCGAAGGGTGTTGTCAAGGTTATGGTAATCGGGGCATGATCAGACCATGTGATCGGTCCTATGTCGGAGTCGGTTGTAGCCGCCACTACATTTTTTGTGGCCAGAAAGTGATCTATTCGAGAGTAGGTCTGGTGAGGTGCTGAGTAGAAGGTATAGTCTCTCTGGCCCTGGTGTTGGGTTCTCCAGATGTCCACTAGTGAAAACTCGCTCAAGATTCCCCTAAACCTTTTCCCTGTGATTTGGGAGGGGGTTGTACGGGGAGGACCCATTGTGGTCGATCTGTCCTCGGTGGGGTTGAGGACCATGTTTAGGTCCCCTCCCACTATCATCGATGACAGATATCCCGGGTCTATGCCCTCGAGTACTTTCTTTAGGAATTCGGTTTGGTTCTCGTTTGGGGCATATACATTGATAAGAGCGATCGCTGAGCCCGCTAAGGAGCCATATACCACTAAAAATCTACCCTCTGGGTCCGCAGTTGTTTTCATAGCAGCTTCTCCTGCAACCTTCAATCCCGCTGCTGCAGCACAATTCATAGCAGCTTCTCCTGCAACCTTCAATCCCGGTGCTGCACCACAATTCATAGCAGCTTCTCCTGCAACCTTCAATCCCAGTGCTGCAGCACAATTCATAGCAGCTTCTCCTGCAAGCTTTGCAGCTTCTTCTGCTCATGCAACATTGGTGCCACCTTATTCTGCTAGCCAAAAAAAAAATACGATTAGGAACAAGTAAGAGAACAGTGTTACGCAAATACTGGTGCCCTGTGTTGGGTACATGGAAAAAGCAGAGTCAAGGTAACCCAATGAAGGGAAATGAGCAGGTCTGTGCTTTGGCACAGACACAACCATATACACACATGTCAGGTACATTACACACGACACAGCAAGGTCAAACGATGTTAGTGCCAAATACACAGCCATGTGAAACAATGGCTATGCCAACTACACATCCATGTGAATTAATGGCAGTGGCAACTTCACAGCCATGTGAATTAATTGCAATGCCAACTTAACATACATGTGAATCAATGGCTATGCCAACTTCACCTCCATGTGAATCAATGGCAGTGGCAACTTGCAGCCATGTGAATCAATTGCAATGCCAACTTAACTTCCATATGAATCAATGGCAGTGCCAACCACACATCCATGTGAATCAATGGCAGTGCCAACTATACATCCATGTGAATCAATGGCAGTGGCAACTGCACCGCCATTACAAATGATGCCATTTCAAAATATGCAACTGCTAACACCAGAAACTGCTATAGTGAGACCCATAATGTTACGTGGTCGTGGCAGAGGTCACACCTTCAACGCAACGTCCATTGACAAGATCACCAACATTGCTGTATGAAAATGAATAAATATTGTAATTTTCAAATTACTTGTGAACTTATTATTGCCTCATTGAAACACAACATTGTATGTGTTGAAAATACATACATAACGATAGTTAATTTTATTGTGTAATGTTTGAGAAGAAAACTTTGATTAACTAACAAGTACATGTTAATACATTGTACTACATCACTTCAATCCATCTATATAAGAACTGGTCAAACCTGGGTTTCATACATGATTTAACTAACTAATAGACTGCTATGACATTAGACACTGTCAATAAAAGGTGTAATGACAACTATGTTGTATGCCAACCAGTTATTTACCAAAAATGGTTCATATTGTGACCATGTGGAGCATTCATCCAACGTGTACACTCTAAAAAGGTCGTTGTAAGAAAAAAAAAACTGATTTATGTTACGTAAGCTATGTATTGGCAAAATTAAAATTAATTTAAATTAGACCACTGTCAAAATTACAAAAGATGATCACATAATCTGTGTGTGTGTGAGTATATATATATATATATATATATATATGTATATATATATATATAATATAATCTCTATGTGAAGAGATTAATATATCTATATATATGTGTATATATTTTTTATTTATTATTTTAACTGTATGTGTTAGACATGGGTGCAAGCACGCATTTCACCATCATCAGCAAGCACACAGCAGTTCCCCTGCAGCAAGTGATTATGGGAAATTATCAGAAAATGAACACTCTAGCCAAATTTGGGCCCAATACATTGTTACCATGTGTCTCTGTCTCTGTCTCTCCCCAGATAGATATATATCTCCATATAGAGAGATCTATGTAGCTTCCTAAAATTTCACATAGTAAGACATTTTTTCACAATATACACAAACTGGTGTTACATGCAAACCGAAATAACTGTCACACTATTTTGACCCTGTGTATATTATTATATTGCACGGTTTTCGTTTACACATTAATGTAAGGTATTATTTTACATATGTTGTGATATACCAGTGTCATGATTTTAGTGTTAATTAGAGTGTGCCGTAAGGAAATTTCACATTTTAAAACGGTCTTAGAAAATACTCTGCAGCTGCTTTGGGACGCAGATTAGAAACACACGAGGTATTGTGTTTTAACCTTGAAGTCTACAGCATACATAGAAGAAAAGTATCAAAGTTTCTCATGAAACATGCTTACCGTAAAAGATGATCACAACATTTTATTTTTTACACTGAAATGTCGCTTCAAAACTACACTCCTGGTCGTCCTGCTGAAACCTATGCGGTCATCATATACAAAGCTATTAAATTTCAGCCGGATGAAAAAGCAACAGTTCATCAAATTTATCAATATATTGTGGACAACTACGAATTCTACAGAGAGTCCAGTAATCCTAAAAAATTGAAAAATGCTATAAGACATACATTGAGCATTAGAAACAATTTTGTAAGAATTGTCTCACGTCGTGGCTAGAGGCTTTGATTCTGCAAAGTTGATGAACACTGTCACAGTATGTTGGATCGTAGGACAAATCTATTAGTAAGGAGAGAAGACAGAAGTCTAATGAGTTCACGGAGCGGGTTCTCATATGAGGCAAACCAACATTACGGGACACAGTATGACAAACAAGAGGAACAAAATTACTTGGCAAACTTTAATAACTGTCTTCAAGAATACCAGGATGCATGTGAACACACAAGCACAAATATGTTCATTGATCAGCCAGAGTACCTTGCTAAAAACATGGAGCACGGGCAAAACTACGTGTACAACAATATGGAATTGCCTCGCAATTCAATGCTTGATTACAATACTGTATGTATGGACAGGAGATGACATCCATCCGCAATGGATTTCAGTAAGGACATGGATTCATGGAACCTTGGTAAATATAATTTCAAAACCCTTTATATACATATAAAATGACTTGTCACAAAGTTATGGCATAATTAGCCTATCATATAATATGCATTGGTAACAATACTCACACACATGTTTCACAACAACATATGTAATGTTGTGTCAATTTGATTTCATATTTGTATATTACACTGAAACATACGTATGAAACAAAATGATGCTTTGAGGTATTGTTTAGGCACACGATATGCATTGCAACAATCAGACGGACTAAGGAATGTGATTTGTGGATATAATCATTTTTATTATGTTCGTAAGTTAAAAAGTCTTGTTCAAATTACATCGATATAGCGCTGTCATGTGACGTGTAAATTATTCATTGTACGTGAAAAAATCTTCACTATGCAAAGATACATTGATCCACCGTCTTCACGTACACGCGCAAATGTTTGTTTTGTCTGCATAGTGATATTCTCCTTGCGGACGCGCGTTCCTTTGTGAACGCACGTGCATGTGCGGCATACTTTTCATGTATATAGTGGCGTGAGATGCAAGTCATGTGTATGTGTGACTATATTTTAGCGCCGCTGCCTGCGCTGAAATGTATGTGTATGGATGGATGTATGCGTGGATGTGTGTGTGTGTGTGTGTGTGTGTGTGTGTGTGTGTGTGTGTGAATGATTGCATAAGCGAGGAATACATTGTATCGTACAAAATTTGTGCCACGACTTACATTTAATCAGTGAATACATGCAAAACACATATAAACATCCATGCCTACATATATACACAGACACACATATCAACACATAAACATACGTTGTAGCGGTGAAAGCTACGTGAATATCTACATTTATTCATGATCACCAACGTCTGGCGGCTCCCGTCTCCCTGCCATGCGCGCGCGTCCCTTCTATATCTGACTGTCGTCACACAACAACAAACCCGCGCACGGCACTATATTATATATTATGCTGCGATCCAAGTTATTTCTGTGACACGCGCGGATAGCGTGGGGGGGGCGGCGCGTGCACAGTGCTGCACAGCGATAGGCGGTCTGAGGGGAGAGTGAAGGTTTGCGACGGGAGGGGGCATGGTTGTGTGTTTGCGGGGGCGTGGCCATGATGTCCCGCGGCTGGTTTGCCATACTTCGCCTGGTTCGCCATACTTGGTTGAACCAAGGGTGGGGGCGTGGCCACGCCTCCATTGCAACTGTTCCAAAAAAAAGTAAGGAGTAACAACAATGTATCATCACGGCACGAATGCACCTTCATCATGAAGGTGCGTACTGGGCCTTTACACATTGAGGGCCGGGACATACACGCACAGCGCACACCGAGCCGTGAGCACATGGCATTGACCCTAGGCTTAGCGCATACTTGTAGGCTGTCGACATGGGGCCGCAATACTTGCGGAAGCGTGCATAGGCAAAGCACATGCTATCCCTGTCCATAATAACCGTGCGCAACGTTAATATTGTGGCCACGGACAAAGTTCGCCCTCATTGGAGGAAACGTTCACGTGACATATTGACTTTACAATCAACATTTCTTTAGTATCCACCTTCCGTTTATGCACGCACAAGCTACAATACAGCGGTATGTTTAGAGTGCGACTATTGTCCGTTTCATGCGTTACATAGTGATCATTAGCGGTGCGTATTTTTAGCGTCGCTCGGAAGTGGAGTTGTCCCGGACTGCAAAAGGGTGCTGCGAAACAACACACATGCCCTTTCATGCTCGCTCACCCCTTACTCCACAACACTATTATAACGGTGAGCAATTATGAAAGGCATTACTCGTGCACATATATCACATGCGTCGCGATAGGAAGGTTTGTGTGATATTGCATAGTGGAAAAAGGACTGTGTGGTGCTCTAAAACATAGACCCAGCAACTTCAAATTCTTGATTGCTATGCGTGTGTGATTAGACGCAGGCGTGCTGAGTGTTTGTAGCTCGGCTATGGGCGGATTAAGAACACAATGGCAATATGCAGAAGATCAACGACCCAGTGGAGAGAGGGGGATGGTAGGCTAGGGTGACTCAGCCGATTGACGCTTGGCTAGGGAGGGATTAAAAACTCTGGAGGTGTGTGGCATATTATAGAATAGAATCTTCTGATATATATATGGGTATGAGGGTTCATATGTTTACAATCAAATGATTTTAAATTGTCAAGATTAATGTTTTCTCTAAAAAACCTTGTTTATTTGCCTTTTAATTGGTTTTATTTTAATATTCTATGTTTATAATTATAGTAATTGTATACATTACGTTTTAGTAGATTAATAAAGTTATTTTAGTTTGTGTTAGGTTTGTTGAGTTTAGGATGTTAATAAAGTTTGTTTTGTTCTTAGACGCGCTGACGTCATCGCTAAACACGGCGCGAGGCGCAGTACTCGTGACGCGTTCTGGAGACATGGCGCGTCGCGTGTGATGCGACTGAGCGACGGGTTGGCGGGACGATTGGCGGGAAAAGGACACTATATTAGGTAAGAGGGGTTATCAGATCTTTGTACACCTTGAGAAAGAGCGGAAGCTCGAAACATGTCGGTGGGGGCCTGAGGGCTCATTTTTTCCTTTTTTACCATGCTCTGACCCAATAAACCTTTATCTTTGGGACACACTCTCTAGCAATTTATTTTCGTGTAGTAGTGCTCCAACTCTCCTTCGTGGAAACCTGTCTATTGCTGTGGAGTACCGGATGCACACACCTATGAAGATTTAATCCCTGGAGGACCACCTGCTACAAGTGAGTTATGTCACTCAATCTTGCACCATATGTTCCTATTCAATGTTTTGGCTGGACACTAGCTAGTGGGAGTATTTACCGATTCTGAGGTGATACTCTTCCAGTTTATTGATACCTAGTGGAATGAGGTGTGTTATGTCATAGGTGGTCACCATTATTATTATGGGATACTTCTAGGATACAACGCATAGCAATCAAGAATTATTTGAAGTGGCTGGGTCTATGTTTTAGAGCACCACACAGTCCTTTTTCCTTTGTGCATCTATATCTGTGAGGTGGCTCACATTGACCTTATCATTTTTAAGGTAATTGCCTAAGAGAGTGTGGTATACCCTATATGTTATACACATATACGAACATATATTTTTTGGACTTTTTGTGTATTTTTTTTTGGTTTTAATATGGATCAGAACAATACAGATTTTGAGGATGATACTGATCGAGAAAATGAGACTTTCACACAATATGCATTTTGCTGCTCAGATAACTCAAAGAGAGCAAAGAAAGCAGAGCAAGTATTTCATAATACGGTGGAATCTATTTGTGAGGATTTGTCTGACCTAAAGATACAATTTACAAAGTTGGAAAGACTCTTTTCATTAAAAGTACGCACATGGTGGGACATTATAACGTTACAAAACTATATAAGAACAAAAAGGATCCCAAGAGGATTATGAATTAAGAAAACTCCCACTTTTGGGTTTATTAATGTTGACTTTGAGAATGATTGGAAAGACGCCCTCAATTGTTGTTCATTTGCACTTATGGACTTGATCATACAGCTTAAAACAAAGGAAAAGATGCAATTAGACAAAGATATACAGACATTGCAAAAGGATTTACGTCAATTCATTGAAATGAAGGGATTTAATGATCTGGATGAGAAATTATCTAAGAATATTGAAGTTATGGAGAAGGAAATTATGTTAAAAAAACAAACAAAGTTTGAGAGAGACAAGCAAGACTATTTACGTAATCAAGTCTATGTGTGGCAGAGAACTGCACCCAAAAAAAAGATATAATTCTTCTACACCTAAAAAGAATTATATGGATAAACAAAAGTCTATTCTTAAGAAAAATATTTCCTTTTCACAAACAACAAGTGGGGAATCTGATTTTTCGGATAACGATACATTTGCCCATACAACTAACTCACATGAAGATCAATCAAATCCCAGACCCCAGAGGGAAACTAGAGAGACCAGAGGGGATCCTACTAATTCAGGACATACCTTTCAGGAAAACAACAGTAGGAGTAAGGAAATTCAACCTAAAACATATTTTGGTTCTTCAAAAAACCGGGAGCGTACAAAATACTATATAATACACACAGCAGAGGATTTAGAGATGGATTTTACCTGAGGAGAGAAGAAGGACAAGATCCATTAGGGTAAGAGTTCCTTCCTTTTAAACTTCAGTTGTTCAATAGTCATGCCACTTATAATGGGCTACTTGAATATGGGCTGCATATACAGCAGACTGACAACTCTACTATAGTCTTTGACATCTAGTAGTCCGTTATGTATTATATTGCCTGGAAGTCTTATCAGACAATGTCTTTCTACCTTGGAACTATCAATTATGAATCTATGGATTATGTAATATATGAGCCTTATGACACAACGTGTATTAATATGTGCTCAACTATTCTAGATAGATGCAGTCCGTAGCTATTATGGCACTTGCCTTAAGGCACCGTTTTATTTGTATCATCAGGCATGTATATATGGCCTATTTATAAGTATGTTTCTGTGACTATTTAAATTCATACCATTTTATTGGCCCTGAGACATATTTTCTGTGCCATATTGCCTATGGGATATCTAATCCTCGACGGTCACATTTCATTTTATGTGACTCTGCTGTTGGTACTGTCCATACTTTACAGTGAATGACTTAAAGCAGGGGTGCACTGTAGACGGACGTTCACAGAGGTACACAATTGGAGTCGTTATAATGTGAAATTATAATAGGCTTTATTGTGCCTTTTCCTTTTAATCAGGAAATTATCCAAACACAGGGGGGAACAAAGCTTCCATTCACTTGGGAGTATTTCTAGTGAAATCCTTGCAATTAGTTCATATCTCCATTAGTTAAGCATTTCTCCCATCCCAAACACATAGCATGAAAATAAGCAGATATAAGCTGTCTCTTAATAATGAAAGTCTTATCTGTTTATCAGCTGTAGAGTAAGCTTCTCTGCTCTCCTGGAACCGCACCCGTGCGTGCACAGAAAAATATCAGCATCCAGGTTTAGAAGTCTTATTGGGTGTCTTGCAATCAGCTCTGCTGTGTGGCTGGCAGAACTCAAGACATTGTGGTGTCTCCAAAGGTCAGCTCTCAGTCAGAGCTAAGGAGTCAGTCACTTCCTGTCTCAAAGGCAGGCTTTTTGTAAACAATCTAATCAGGCAGGTGGTGTTTAGTAATTAACTACCACACTGCTAGATTAAAGGAACATTACTGAACAGGGATAAGTCCCCTGTTACATGCACAAACTCGGGGGCGTGATAATTTTTTTGGGAGCTCGGCAGTTCCAGAAACCCCACACTCTTCCCCAAGGCATTTAAATTAAATACAGGGGGACTGCGCAAGGCCTCTGTAACTCACTTACTGTGATTCAGCAGGTTTCGGGCGACGCGTCACCATAGCAACGCAATATCAAATGACACCACATGACCCCTTAGTGTCATTTGATGCCCATTGTCATGGCAATGAGGTGTCATATGATGCTGCACACAGGTAAGGGGGTGCGAGCACTGGGGGAGAGCAGCCAGGGGGGCGTAGCACCAGAAGGGCTTAAGGTACCATGCTATTTCTTTCCCCATTTGAATATTTGATTGAGTTTCAGCTGGGTTATACCTTTTGGACTTGTGTGAGTCTGAATTATATGCTAAATTTTGGCACTTAATCCTGCTTTTATACATTTACTTTTATATGTTGTCCGTTTATCTCATACTGTTTAATATTTTGTGTGATTTGTATCTTATTCTATGTTTTGTTTAATCCTATTTTATATATGTATACTCCGGCAGAATCATATTCTACAAAATATTTACTGACATTTAAAGTCACTTTTTGTACAGTATATACATTTGTTTATCTCTCTATCTGGGGTCTGCCTAGGCTTATATAGATGACCTATCTGTCTATAGTAAGACATGGGTTGAGCACCAGGAGCACATGGTGGAAGTACTATGCCAGATCAGGTTTGCAGGTCTTACTCTCAAATACATGACGTGCCAGATCGGGATGGTTGAGTTTTTGTATTTAGGACACCACGTGGGAGGGAGACAGCTCAATCCCACCAAGGTAGTCACCATAGTGCAGTGGCCAGTCCTGACACCCAAAAGCAAGTTCTCCCTTTTCTGGGGATGGACGGTTACTACCGTAAATGTATACCCAATATAATGCTATTGCGAAGCCCCTTACGGACCTGACACGCTAATATCTTCCCCATACTGTGGTCTGGTCTCCCAAGTGTGAGGTCGCATTTTAGACCTTGAAGGACATCCTAGCCAGCACTCATCTGCTTACAGTCTCCGACATCTGAAAGAAGTTCATGGTGCTGATCGATGCCTCTATTTACAGCATCAGAGCCATCCTCAGCCAGGTGGATGAGGACAGGGTTTAGCACCCAGCTGTATACCTCAGTAGAAAGCTGCTGGATCAGTAGGTCGCATATGCTGCAATTGAGAAGGATGGCTTGGTAATTGTTTGAGCTCTGTGTAAATTTCAACCTTAAGTTTACTGCAGGTGCTTTACTGTGGTCATTGACAACAGCCCCTTGAACAGGCAACACCAGGTCTCTGGAGAGAACTGCATACTGTTGTGATTTAGCTTAGTCCTTGAAGAGTACAATTTCACAATTGAGAACAAAGAGTTCCAAGAAAAACTAAGCGGTGCAACTCCCACGCAGGTAAGGACACAGACCAGGGTAAAGGCACTCAAGTGTAAGCTTTATTGACACCCGACAGCCCCAAAAACCACTCTGACGCATTTCGCAAGGTACTCTTTGCTACTCAATTAGCAGGAGCACACCGGATCAGCCAGACGTCACACTACCTCAACAATGAGTACATTACTTATCAAGGTCCTTACCCCATACAAGACTTACCTCATTCAAGAGGCTATTGGGGGGACCGTCATACTGTTGTTTGGACATTTGGATTACATATACACAATGTTGATGGCTGTTCATTAAGCTGATTTCATTATTGCCATTTGGTCAGCATTGAGAAGCGCCACTAGGGGGTGTGAGGCTCCCATTTCTTCTACAATTTAGAACAAGAACGGCAGTGACGATAGCAATGTCGACAGCCTCTCCAGGAAGGACAAACCTAGCCAGGTGAAACCAGAAAAGATTCCCCTCAATCCAGGAGGATAGCTCATCAGGGCCACCATTCCGGGGATTTCATCTTAAAGGGGGGAGGTGTGATAACAGTGTAAAGTGTTTTTTATAACGTCATTGTGACAGTTCTGCTCCCCATGTATAATTATGTATCTTTCGCCTGTATCTGGTGGCCTATGGGGGATATAGGCATGCCCATGTTTGGGCATGTCGTCCTATATTTCCAGGTCCACGGTGCCCTGGTAATCGAATTACTTTACCTGGTCCATGTGCAGAGACCTGGCTAATCAGCTCCCTCCCAAAAAAAACTATGGATCCTGTAGATACTTCGTTGACTACTGCGTTGACTTCTTCCATACAGATCCTGGAGTAACATAGAGGGTAAGTTTGCTTTGGCAGTGCCTTTCATCAGGTCTGCTAATTTTTCCTTATTTCTATTGTCTTGTTTTTTTACCTATTGCACTGTGCGTTTCACTGTTAGCTCCGACTAAATAAAAGTCAGTTTATTGAACACTTGCATTCTATCTAGTTATTGTATTATCCATAGTAGTCCTATCAACCCTGATCATGACAGTACCTATACTGTATATTTCTAATTGATGCGTTAAAGATCACACAAAATAAAATTTCATTTTGTCAAATTGCTAATTTAATAGCAACACTAAAGTATTATTGGACCACAATATGCAGATCCCTGCTGACATTTAATTAGTGGTGCTGCACAATTAATTAGCCTAAGTTTAAAATATAAATCATAGAGCATCTAGTTAATGAGTGTGGTATTTTCATTTTAAATAAACATAATTATCTACACAGAGCACTTTGTCCCTTTCCATTTTTTATTGCAATAGGGTAAAATGGATTTTGATACTGAAACGTAGCAGGTAATATTTATGGCTGCTGGCAGTCTTTTTACTAACAAAAAATAGTGATAGTGACATGTTTAAAGTGGTTAAATTCAGGTGATTTTTAAATTGTTTTAAATCTTTTTTAAGACATTCCGTTTCTAAATGTGGGTAGTTAACATAGGGAAAAGGTTTGATTTCCTCTAACTACGCTTTTCATTTAGCTACAGTCCGCTTTTTTTGAAGTGAAACTTCTTTAGTGGCACCTAGTCAATTTTGATGGAACAAAACTCCTTCATGGAGATGAAAATGTGAAACGGAAATGACGTCACGCTCCTAACAGCCGCCGCTCCCCCACACACCCGCTGTCGCCGCCGCCGCCACCGCTCCCCCCACACGCCCTCTGTCGCAGCCGCCCCTAACAGCCGCCGTTCCCCCCACACGCCCGCTGATGGACGTCGCGCATGAGCAGAAGCGGCTGGCAGCGGCGCCGTTCCCCCCACACGCCCGATGACATATGATTAGAGGACCACCCACCCACACCCCCTGTGTCACACATCCTGTCACCCACACACACACTGTCACTCACAAACACACACACACACACACAAACAGACACACACACACAGACACACTTTCACACACTGTCACACACACAAACACACAAACACACACACAGACATACACTTTCACACACTGTCACACACACACACACAGACAGACACACACACATTCACACACAGTTCTGTGCAGAAATAAAATTACGTTCAAAATAATTTATGATGGCAAACATCTATAACAACATCTAATAGTATTGTTACTTTGCTGACAACACACAAAGAAGTTTCACTTACTATGCGTGTGCACAGCACAAACAGCTTTTTTTTTACTCGCTGTAAAGATGCAGCGGCTGTTATCCGATCATGTCACGGGTTGTATTCCTTTGCACACCCCGTGTTGGTTCAAGATTTCTTGAAATTTTCTCGTGTTAAGAAGCGAGTTTACTAATGTTTTCATCGAGTGCAGACAATTGCATTTTAGCGTTGTCTGCAATACCGTCGAGAAACTCAAGTGGGCGATCGCGAGTTGTCTTAAGAAATCTAATTGCAATTCAACCTGTCTTTTATTCCCGTACAGTACTTCAAGTGTGTGTGTGTAATTGTTATTTGAAGATTAAAAGTATGAGTTCTTATACAGTACATGGGAAAAAAAGACCTTTCTGTGGCTCCTTAGCTTTTAGCCATACAAAAATTCTCGAACTGTAGAAGATTTAAATTATAAACACACACAACAAAAAGTATTTTTAACGAAATAAATGTTTTATTTGTACAGGATAATAAAGTTAAAACGAATAATACAAAAATACAACGTCGCTCTCCTTCCGAATGTAAAATGTATATTCCGCACATGCGTTTATGTTAAATTGGAACCTTGTTGAAATGCATGTGTTTTGTCACATTTCTGCGCATGCGTGTATGTCAAATTGGAACCTTTTTGAAACACATATGCGTGTCATCACATTTCTGCGCATGTGTGGAATGTACAGTAATGTACCGCGCATGCGTGTTACTGGACAGTAAGATACAGTGCATTTCCTCACGGAGTCGCTAAATATCTGCTATACAGTAGTACAGTACTGCTGGTAGTGTATATAAATAGTAAAAACAACTTTTATTTTCTAGATTTATATAGTGTAGTGTAAATACTGTGCACAAACAAATATAAAGTCCCCAGCGCTATAAGTCCAAGATACCGTGACCTTAAAGGAAGTCTCTAATCTTTCAAGATGGTAGTTAGGCTTGATAAAGATGTTCCAGATGGGACGGTGTCTTTGATGCAGATGAGTACACCTTCTGAAATACAGATGACAGACACACCTGATTGCGCAGCGTATTTCTACAATCAGATCCCTATCTAAGATAGTACAGAATCTTACTCACATAAGTTACTTCAGTATGTTCATTGGAGTGAATCTGTGGTGGCACCCCTTCTCCTCTGTTCCTCTCACGAACCCCCGTGTGGAGACAGCTTACTGGGATCAATCACATTCCTCAATGGCGTCAGGGATGTATCCGTTGCGACACCCCCACCGACGTGAGATAAGATGGGCACAATATGGTGTAGTATGTAATTACTTTAATAGGCTAAAACACTTATACAAAGCATTAAAATACACTCACATGGTGCAGTGTAGATGATACTCCGCGCTAATGCCGTCCGCAGCTTGCAAATCCTTCCAGCACAGCGGGGAGGTTCACTGCACACAGACACGCTGTCGACTCGGCGTGTGACGTCAGTATTGCAGGAACCCTCCTCGTGTCAGGACTACAGGTGCTGCGACTGCTCAAAACACTAGGCTCCTCCTCCCTGTGCTGGAAGGATTTGCAAGCTGCGGACGGCATTAACGCGGAGTATCATCCACACTGCACCATGTGAGTGTATTTTAATGCTTTGTATAAGTGTTTTAGCCTATTAAAGTAATTACATACTACACCATATTGTGCCCATCTTATCTCACGTCGGTGGGGGTGTCGCAACGGATACATCCCTGACGCCATTGAGGAATGTGATTGATCCCAGTAAGCTGTCTCCACACGGGGGTTCGTGAGAGGAACAGAGGAGAAGGGGTGCCACCACAGATTCTCTCCAATGAACATACAGACGTAACTTATGTGAGTAAGATTCTGTACTATCTTAGATAGGGATCTGATTGTAGAAATACGCTGCGCAATCAGGTGTGTCTGTCATCTGTATTTCAGAAGGTGTACTCATCTGCATCAAAGACACCGTCCCATCTGGAATATCTTTATCAAGTCCAACTACCATCTTGAAAGATTAGAGACTTCCTTTAAGGTCACGGTATCTTGGACTTATAGCGCTGGGGACTTTATATTTGTTTGTGCACTTTTGTTATCAGGTTTGGAATAGCCTGTCATATTGTCACCAAGCTGCTTGATTTATATTTTTTGTTCTCACTTTGATGTTTGTAATGACACATATTGTTTAGCACATTATTGTTAGCACTTAATAATTAATTTAGTGTAGGTTAGCGCTTTTTGGAGGGGTTAATTCCTTTGTTTAGTGTAAATACTGTACTGTAAGTTTAATTAAGCACTAAAAGCAAATTAATTTCATTACTGTACAGTAAGATACAGTAAAGTGCATTTCCTCATGGAATCGCTAGATGTCTGTTTTACAGTAGTACTGCTCTTTGTGTATCTACAGTACTGTATATAGTAAAAACACAGTTTATGTGCTATACTGAAGTTATACAGTATACCGTTGCACATTTTACTGTACAGTATCTCAATAAGACTTTTTTATTTATTAAATGCATTTAGAACTTTACATTACAGTATGTACTGATTTTAAAGATTTTTATAGTGTATGCCAAAGATTAACAGTATTTAGATATACTATATTTAAACTACATCAGTACTTTATTTTTTTATAGTACTATTTAAGCACTAAAAGCAACTTAATTTCAAGATTGATATACTGTATACAGTACTGTACTTTGTCAGATATTTATATACAGTATATTTAAATGCCTTTACAACATTATGTACAGTACGGTATAGTACTGTACAGTACCTGTACTACTGTGAGTGTCTTAAAGGTAAAACATGAACACACCAAAAAGTATATGTAAAGAATAAAACAAGTTATTTTTCAGGATGAAAAATGCATAATATAAAAATACAACTTCGCCTCTTCTTCCAAATTTACAATCTCGTCTTTTTGTTCTTCGCAATGGATGGTGCTTCTTGGACATATTGGTCTGTAAAGAGAGAGACAATATTATATATTTACAATCGCACCATACAGTACATTATTCAATCCAGATTTTTGGGGTGTTTGGATAGAAAGCGCATGTCATGGGAAACAGAACTTTACTGTACAATAGGACAAGAGGTTTACAGTACATTAGGTTTGGGGGGCTTGGGGGGAAGGGACATGGCATGCATGCATTTGACCACTGTGTCTTACCTGGCAGTATTGTGGGAGAGTTTCCTGCACCAGGGGAGGGGGGGGGGTGCTGCACATTGTCTTTGTCCAGCTCCAGACATGCAAAATGAAAACAGACATAGAAAAATGATTATACCATGATGCCAGTACAGTCCATTGTTAAAAAGTACAGTATCTTCTAGTTTTTTGGGGGGGTTGGAGGAGACAAAGCAGGCATGACATGAGCTACAGCACTTTACAATAGGACTAGAGGTTTACAGTACATTAGGTTATGGGGGGGGTTGGGGGAAGGGACATGGCATACATAGATTTGAGCACTGTGTCTTACCTGGCAGTATTGCTGGGAGAGTTTCTTGCACCAAGGGGGTATTTTTCCTGCATGTTGCCTTTGCCCAGCTCTAGACATGCAAAATAGTATGCCTCAAAAGGCTATTGATGCTGTCTCTCACGATACAACATTTCATAAGAAAACTGGTAGCTTTAAAATAGCACTTCACTTCCTACAAAATTGTTCTCCTTAAATTTTCTGGCAGAACCTTCTTGTATTTATTGCCTTCAAAATTGACATTTTGGGTCCACTGGCTGTACAGCTCAAAACTGACATGGTGTAAAGATGAACTGGGCATATTTCTGAGGTAGACCACCACATCTGATCTTGTATTTCTCCCGAACACTCTGGGGCCGGTCTCTTAGAATGATGTCTGGGAGCTGTACAATTCTGGGTGCTGGAGCAGGTGTGCTTCTGGCAGCGGGCGGGGGTAGATGGTCGGAGAGGATGCTTTCCTTCTGTCGGGGTCTATCTCTTACCGAGGTTGTCATCTCCTCCAACAGAAGAGTATATGTGTATTCTGGAGATGGAGGGGGTGAACGTGGGGGTCTCGTAGTGTGCATGGTGTTGGCACCATGAAGGTAAAATCCAGGGATTGAGAGGGTGCACGAGGGTTATGCAGTTCCTCCATGGGAGAATAAGGTGCCTCCAGGCCACCCTCCTGCTCCTGCATCGGACATACAGGGGTAGGGATACCAAGCAAAAAATAGAGCCCCGCGATGTTCCTCTGAATTTTATCCAGACGAACACCCATGCACCTATCCATATTCTATATGGTCTCCAAAAAAGGATCCATCTTGGCCTCCATTTGGTCCCTTTATTGCTCTGTTGAGTTGTCAGTGATTTCGATACCACTGAAAACATCCAGTATGCGGTCGACCGAGCTTGATCTGGTGCAAGGAGGGCTGGCGTCACCCGGACGAACATCTGCATGGTTGGGTGCTGGAGGAAGTGAGCTGGGGGCTTCGGGAAGAACATCGGAGTTGCTGGATGCTGGAGCAGGTGAGCTGGGGGTTTCCAGATGAGCGTCAGCGTGGATGGGTGCTGGAGCAGGTGAGCTGGGGGTTTCCGGATGAGCATCGGTGTGGATGGGTACTGGAGCAGGTGAGCTGAGGGTTTCCAGACGATCATCGGCGTGGATGGGTGCTGGAGCAGGGGAGGGTTTCCAGATGAGCATCGGTGGTCAAATGGTCAGAGCCGGCGGATATTTTGGAATCAGTGGCGGTGGGCGATGGCAGTGAAAAGTCCGGGATGTCTGATTCGGCTTCGGTGGGTGTAGGGGCACTTCTGGTGCCTATCCAAACAACTTGATCCTTGTTGATTTTGTCCATTTTCTTCTTCACATAATAATGGCCAGGGTTCGTTGCCTTGGGAGCCTTCAGAACCTTTTCTCTAGGCACCTTTGGCTTTGGCTTGAAAACAGTGTCCGACTTTCACGTACTCGTGGTCGGCACAGCAGAAGAAAGCAGGTTCCTGCGCCTGTAGAATTGGGGTTGATCCATGGAAGCAGATTGAAGAATGCACACCACAGTATCTGTTCAAGAGCTCTTACAGATAGAGATCAGCGTGTGGAGGCTATGCATTTTGTGTCACCTTTTATGCACTGTCCCTATTGGAACTTTTTGGTCGGCTGTGGACACGAGCTGCAGGTGTTAAAAGTGGGTGTATACAGTACTTTACCTCTTGTGGTCCATTATAAATGCACCATCACTTATGTTGATGCACATTGAATATAGATCGAATACACATTGAATATACAAAAAGTATGCGTCTGTTAGGTAGCACTCCACGTCAGTGATAAATAAACAAGTAAAGTGAATTGGTGCACGGAAGCAGGAGGAACCTCTATCACCCCAAGGTGAATAGAGATATATACATATGGCCCCAGCACGCAACAATAGAAGCAATGGACAATAGTAAATAAGATTACATCAAAAGTGTATTTGAAAAATATTTAGGCAGCTATACATTGAACCCAATAGCAGGGTATGGAGACAACCTCTCCTGAAGAGACAACCACAACAAAGAGAGAGAGGGGTGGGGGGGACGGAAACAAGGGTATAACGGTTGTGCTCGCCACAAACCGGGGCCGGACCGCGTGGCTGAGGCTGGGTTATGAAATCACCGACCTTAGACCACGCAGACTGGTCCGGAGTGTGAAGTTCATAGTCAAACAGGCAAGGTTCAGGACTGGAGAGAACAGCATAGTCATTGGACGTTCCAGAGTCGGGATAGGAGATATCCGGGTAGTCGTAGTCCAATCAGGGAGTCGGTAACAGGAAATCAAGCAGGTCCTCCTGCTTCAGCATAATCGCTGCAGGTCAGGAACGGGGTTTGCGCGAGTGGCGTCCACGGCCCATGGCGCTGGTTTAGGAGAGGGAAGACTGACCGGAGTGGGCACACCGCCAGGCAACACTGGTAAACCAGTGCTTCACCGCAGGAGTCCAGAACGTTTTGGGGCCATAGACGCCCCTTCTTCAAGGCCGTTCTGCAGACCACCCCAGGGGAATGCGCATGCATCTAGTCACGCTCTAGTGCTCATGTGTACAAGCATTGATGAGCTATGGCAGGCGTACAGTACACTATACCAGGTTGCTCTCCTCAGCGCCTCGCGCCACCCTCCTTGCTCAGCCCCGGTGTCAAATGTGGTGCAGGGTCATGTGATGTCACGTTGCCATCTTAATTTGACGCCGGGTTACCATGACAACGCGTTGCTGGATGGGAAAGTACTGTAAGTGTATTATGGAGGCTTCATGCGAACCCCGGCACTTAATTTAAATGCCTGGGGGGAGAGCACGGGACCTCTATAATTGCCATGCCCCCCCAGAAAATCTAGTGCCCTCCCCCCCAGGGGAATAAAAGTTAATAATGTACAGTACATTATATTTACCTTAATTCTAAACTTTTCCAACCGGGTGGTGATGAGCCAATGTCAGAAGTGTATTGTGCGTCCAAGTTGGGGTCACTCATAATGCTGATTACATGAGTGATCCCGGCTGTTACGCACAATGCTGTACACCCTGGACATTGGGTCATCTCCACATGGTTGGCAAGATATATAATGAAGATAAATATAATGCAGACTGCATTATATTTATCTTCATTATTTATCTTGCGAACCGGGTGGAGATGACCAAATGTCCAGGGTGTACAGCATTGTGAGTAACAGCCGGGATCACTCATGTAATCAGCATTATAGTTGAGAGGTGCCTGCTGAAGCTGGTAATCAGGCGGGCCAGGTAGCAAGGATTGCAGTTCACCAGGTTTTCAGTCATGGTCCACCCGTTACTGCAATAGTATTGGGAAGCCGGGGTTGGTACCTGTACACTGCAGGGTCAAGAAGTACGTACTGAATGAATCTTAAATGGATGAAACCCGACCTTTCTTCTTTTGAAGTCTCTATGAGCAAACATACCAGCAAAAACTGGTAGCATAGACCAATATCCTCTTGTATCTCCCGGAGGAGGGGCTATGCGAAAAAAGCAATCCTCATTAGTTAAAGTTTACCTTATCAAATGCGTCCAGCCACGTTGGTTTGATGAAAATTTGGAGAATTCATATTTTTCAATTATATAGTCGTATATCTATGCTAAAGTCGCCTTCTTATCTGTTCCAGCATTAATTGCAGAAAATATGAGAAATGCGTAACTACATTGTGGTTTGGTATAAGGACTTGACATGATGTCCATTCACCAAGTGCAGTGATAGCAATGTAGAATAACAGGACAAGCATTTTGTATACAGTGGAGATTTTAATTATGAAACGCCTAAATTTGGTAACGTCTTCAGCAACCAAGGTCAATTTACAATGGATGACTGTAGCGGACACTCTTTTTAGCTACTTTTTAGACACCTGCAAATTGACTACACAAAACTCACGGGTTGCCCTGTGCAAAGGGATTCACTTTTGCCACCTGGCAGAAACACACAGAACTGCACCCAAACAAATCACAATCACAGTAATCACGGAAATCAACAACGGTAAACAGGTGTGTGATTAGAAGCCTTCACGGAAGATTAACGAGTGGAAAACGCGTGGAATGCAGCAGACTTTACGAAAATGGCGCCAAGAAATGATCGAATAATGGCCGCTGCATCTGTATATTGAAAATAATCATGCACAAGCAAAGTTTCTGCTCCTCTGCATCCCCTTCTTCTGCAGAAAACACTTGATTGTCATTAAACCCCATGTAAAAAATAAATAAACTAGCCAGATGTTTCAAGAAATTACATTTGTTTATGGAAGCTAACTGCATTGCTATATACAGTACACGCTGTTTATATAGTTTTCTTTTGTGAACTTTGTGGGGCTGTTCCTTCAATATACTTAACCCAGGGTAGCATTTGCATCTAAAATGATGCATCTTAAGTGATCATCTTTAAGTGAGAATATATAGTTAGACTGTAGTTTGACTAAAGGTGGACTGGGACTTGGGGACTGCATCTTCTGCAAACTCTTCTACCCAAGACAACAAACTGTGAGCTTATCTGACCCCACTTTGATCCCATGCTTGTCAGCCTGTTCTTTTATCTCCCTGCTGTACACCTTATTTACTGCAACCTCTCCCAGAAGACTGCACACTACTGCCCCCCCCCACCCCTCAACCCCCTCCCTCTTCAACCCCCTCCCTCTGCAAACCCTAGTAATGCAGCAAAACATTTTGGCAAAGAAAAGGCACACTCTGCTGTTTAGTCTCCACACACTCACTTGGCTCACAGCAGCTTTATGCAACATTACCTACCTCTGTGATAATGACCTGCTATGTATCTCAACTTTATTCTCTATTGTGGCCTCATGGAAATGTTACTCTCTCTATCTATTACAATCCACTCCTTCCTGGCCCACACCCAATATCATTATACACCCTGGATTACTCAAAAGACTTTTAGTATCTACTGAAAGTTGGTTGAGAACTCTGAAAACCAGCACACCAACCACCACTTACTCGATTGTCAAACATCACAAATGTACAACTTGCAAACAACTATTCAAATTTCTACTCATACTGCTACGCTCTTTAGCAGGTGATATTTAACTTAACCCATGCCCTCACTTCAACTGTCCCATACAACTGAGAATACCACCTTCGAGAGGTCGGCCATCAATGGTTTCCATATTGTAGAAATCCTCCCGATGGAGGTCTAGACGCCGCACAGCCGTAGCAGAAAGATAAAAGAAGGCTGATGTAGGGAATAAAATAAACTTTATTGGCACAGTGTGCAAAAGGATCCGTTTGCACACTGTGCCAATAAAGTTCTTTTTATTCACTACATCAGCATTCTTTTATCTTTCTGCTATGGCTGTGCGGCGTCTAGACCTCCATCGGGAGGATTTCTACAATATTGCTGACTGCTGTCAGCACGCCGGGCTGTTGCTGGTATCCTGCTGTGTCTCTGCTGAAACCCGGAAGTCCCGACACTGCCGCCAGTCACGTGACCACCCACCGCGACGGAGCGGGTGCAGGGTTGGCGGCTGGAAGAGGTGTCAGTTGTTTGTGGTGCTACGGCGCCACACTGATCCAGTATCTGCTATCACACAGAGGAGTCTTTACAGCAGGATCGGCGGTTTTGCAAAAGAGAGGAGGACCTGGTAGTTACGGCGCCACCAACCCCATTCGTGAGTGAGTCCTTTTTGTCTCAAACTATATTGGTGCTTGTTAGAAGCCAGTTGCTGGGAAAGACTGTATACATATATACTCAAAGGAAAAAGGACTGTGTGGTGCTCTAAAACATAGACCCAGCAACTTCAAATTCTTGATTGCTATGCGTAGTTTCCTAGAAGTATCCCATAATAATAATGGTGACCACCTATGACATAACACACCTCATTCCACTTGGTATCAATAAACTGGTAGAGTATCACCTCAGAATCGTAAATACTCCCACTAGCTAGTGTCCAGCCAAAACATTGAATAGGAACATATGGTGCAAGATTGAGTGAAATAACTCACTTGTAGCAGGTGGTCCTCCAGGGATTAAATCTTCATAGGTGTGTGCATCCGGTACTCCACAGCAATAGACAGGTTTCCACGAAGGAGAGTTGGAGCACTACTACATAAAAATAAATTGCTAGAGAGTGTGTCCCAAATGACATGTTTCGAGCTTCCGCTCTTTCTCAAGGTGTACAAACATCTGATAACCCCTCTTACCTAATATAGTGTCTTTTTCCCGCCAATCGTCCCGCCAACCCGTCGCTCAGCCGCGTCACACGCGCCGCGCCATGTCTCCAGAACACGTCACGAGTACTGCGCCTCGCGCCGGGTATAGCGATGACGTCAGCGCGTCTAAGAACAAAACAAACTTTATTAACATCCTAAACTCAACAAACCTAACTCAAACTAAAATAACTTTATTAATCTACTAAAACATAATGTATACAATTACTATAATTATAAACATAGAATATTTAAATAAAACCAATTAAAAAACAAACAAACAAGGTTTTTTAGAGAAAACATTAATCTTGACAATTTAAAATCATTTGATTGTAAACATATGAACCCTCATACCATATATATCAGAAGATTCTATTCTATAATATGCATATATATAACAAGATTTATTAATCAATTTATTCAATTCATCAAAGAATGATGACAAAAAAGATAACCTATATACATATTTGTTCAAACAGTAAATTCTATATACATATATGTAAGTTAACCATATTCTCAATAAGGTATGGGTATGGGGTTCACATATTTCAGATCATATTCTTTACTAATATACAGAATTGAGGATGAACATCTTTAGGTGTAAACAATTTGAAATAGTTATCCAATTTATACAATAGCACTTGTTAGTATTATTTCCATTATTATATAATCAAACATCAAAATATAAGAAAAATAAATGGATGAAAATAGATGAAAACCGAATAGATATACATAAAGATTATGAATTTGTATATAATATTAATTCATGGATTTACAGTACATATTTGGGACACACTCTCTAGCAATTTATTTTTATGTAGTAGTGCTCCAACTCTCCTTCGTGGAAACCTACATATATACTCACTTTGCTTGGGGCTTACCTTAACCAGTGCCCCAAGATTACATTGGCAATACCATTCAACAGCATTGTGGTTTTTCTGAGCGCCTGGTGGGTTAGCCGTGGTTCACCCGTTCTACACATCAATGGTTTCCAATTCCATCTCTTGTGAACGAGGGGAATCGTATTTCTTTCGACAAAACTTTGATCGACAAAATTACCTCCCGACCCGGAATCCACAAAGGCCAGTGCAAAAACGTGGAAGCCGTCACCGGGGAGCGTAACAGGAAGCAAAATCCTGGTAGGTGGTTTCGCAGTGATAGGGGATAAAGAAAGTGTTCCCAATGTGATTCCCACGGGGCTCATTGGGAGCTGGCATTTCCCGACTTGTGGGGGCAATAAAGAACCAGATGACTGGGATTGCCACAGTACAGACAGAGTCCGGCGTTGCATCGGTGTTGTTTCTCCATGGCAGACAACTTAGTACCACCTAGTTGCATGGGTTCAGGGATATCGGGGTGAAAAGATTCCGGTGTGCTCACCTGAAGATAAGACATTCTCGGAGTAAGCAGGTGATGGCGGGGTCCATGTTTGTGGGGATGAGCATACTGTAACAATACGCTCACCACAAACAAGGCGTGACCGCAAGGCCAAGGTGGGGATTTGATAAACGCCAACTCACAGCCGCGAGGCCGCATCTGGAGAGTTGATAGGTCGAGGTAGCCCGGTCGTGGTAGGAGAGGTCAGGATGGTCAGTGATACGTGCCAAGGTCTGGATTGGAGAGGTACGGATCAATGCAGGTACTTTAGCTAAGGTCGGGATCTTTCGGGCCTCCTTTCCTGTAAACGTTGATCAAGGCGGATGCAGATAGCGATCAGCTCCTCAAGATCGGTAGGATTATCTTGTGCAGCGAGTTCATCCTTTAATGTCTCAGAGACATTGTCAGAAGGCAGCTAATAACGACTCGCTATTCCATCCGGTCTCAGCAGCGATAGTACGAAACTCAAGAGTGTATCTTATTCATTTATACAAATGTTTTACCAGGAAGTAATACTGTACATTGAAAGTTACCTCTCATTTTCAAGTATGTCCTGGGCACAGAGTTATAAAAAATACATGGTTACATTAAAAGAACAGAGGTTATACAGTGAATTCACAGAAATTTCATGCACAGATAGAGTTGGAAAATTGGGTACAATGGATAAAGGGCTTATGAGTTTCTGATTGAAAGAGAGCAGCTTTAACATCACCAAACGGCAGCAAATGGCTCACACCCGTTGGCTGCCCTTCGGCTGTGCCAAAGGCTGTCTGCCTTTGGGGAAACACAGATGTACACTGATGATGTTGAGATTGAATCTGCTGCAGCTGTGAACAAAAAGATCTTTGTGTCCTTTTGGCTCATTAACATTCCAGTGGTGGGGGTTGACGTTCCACAAAGTACAAGCACATGTTAACACTTAGCATGCTGGTCCTGTGCAGATGGGAGCAGTTCTTGGGGTGTCCTATGTCTTGAGTAAGGGCCTATCTTTGCTCCCAGATGGGAGAAGCCCAGGCCAGTGTGTCATCGGTGAGTAGCGAAATGATATACGCACCTTGGATCTTTCAGAAGGAAAACGAGAAGGCATAATTTCGAACTGAATAAAGCCTTTATTAAGAAACCCTCGGCATTTGTGTGGTCCTCCAGCGTTACGATTGGGTGTTAGAAGTCAGGGTTCGGATGTCAGGGTTATAGGCATAAGTGTAGATATGGTGGCAGCAGGACCCGAAGGGGCAAGAACAGGAGGAGGGGCTTGCGCCTTGACCGTGAGAGACAGGATATTCTATTTTAATAGGTCCATGCGTCGTCGTTCTTCTATAAATATTTCTCAATCTTTGAAAACATGCTGGCGTGCATGCTCAAGACTCGCCCCACCTCAGCGGGGTCCATGTTTGTGGGGATGAGCATACTGTAACGATACGCTCACCACAAACAAGGCGTGACCATAAGGCCAAGGTGGGGATTTAATAAACGCCAACTCACAGCCGCGAGGCCGCGGGAGTGTAGATAGGTCGAGGTGGCCCGGTCGTTGTAGGAGAGGTCAGGATGGTCAGTGATACGTGCCAAGGTCTGGATTGGAGAGGTACGGATCAATGCAGGTACTTTAGCTAAAGTCGGGATTGGAGAGGTGCGGATCATCGTGGGTAAGCCGGGGTCAGGAGTGGAGAGGTACGGATCGTTGTTGGTAAGACGGGTCAGGAGTGGAGAAGAGCGGAATCCAAAAAACAAGCAAGGTCAGGCAACACAGGACAAAACAGGCAAGGTTCAGACAGGAGGCAGGACTGCAGTGAACACAGCGCACATAAACAAGGTTATGCTCAGCCAATGTGCCAGAGGGCAGGCCTAGCCAGAACAGTCTGGAAGCTGGAAGCATACTCAGGAGTATGCCTGGCTGTGTTTGGCTGAGGGAGACAGCACAGGTGTATCCCTTTAGACAGGAAGCTTAGCGCACGTGCTGTGCATGACGGGTGTGCGCTGTGTGGCGATGACATAACTGCGTGAGCGAAGCTGAAGGCGGGACATGCAGGAACGGCATATAGTGCCGAGAACGGTCAGCGCGCGATCCTAGAAGGAACGATGACATTTACCGGTCCGCGAGATGCGCTTCAGGAGGCAGAAGAGGCAGGAGACCCGATCGCAGGTCTAGGCAGGTAGGAAGCACGCTGGGGAGGGCGCGAATGATGGATCCTTACACAGATGCCTGCGAAATATGTGCACAAGGCAAACAAGACATGCAAAAGCACAATATTACTCTGACAATCTCCTCCAGAATACATCAAACCCAGTTAACTTCTGGAAGGTTATCCACAATATATTCCAGCCTTCTAGCCATCAACAACCAAGTAATATCACTGAGGATATTACTCTGACAAATCCCACTGACATTGCAAATGCATTCAGTGATTACTTTGTGGGGTGTGCTTCTAACTTACTGAAATGCAACCCAAACCACAAACATGAACCTCATTCTGAGAATCCTCCCTAAGTCTGCTGGTCAGAAAGCGTATCGCAAAGCAGATGCTAATGCCAATTATTGACTATGGGGGCACCCCAAACCCAACTTAGCAAACATTTTACCCTCTACAATTCAATATGCCGTTTTGTTCTCCAATGCAACTACAACACACATCGCAGCGACATGCTCAAGGAATTAGATTGGTCATCACTTAAGTCTAGGCACAAAGTTCATCTTTCCTGTCTTGCCTTCAATTACTTTCTGGCCAATCTATCCGTCTATCTGAACAAGCTCCTCACCCCTACCACATGCAGCACTTATCATCTGAGATCTGACTCCAAAAGACTGTCCATGGTCCCAAGGTTCAACAAAGTATCCAGTCGCTCCTCCTCTTAGCGTGCACCTCACAACTGGAACAATCTACCGGAGACTCTCACAACCACTCTATGTTCTTTCAAAACTAAAGCTGTCTCACATTGTATTTTGGTCTGTAACTGTTACATACACCTATAATATATATTATCTTTAACTGTGCATGGAATGTCGTGTATATAATGTATACCCTGTTCACTTATGTAACTATGTATTTGTAACCATGTATAATATTTCATCATTAATCTGTGCCCGGGACATACTTGAAAACGAGCGGTAACTCTCAATGTATTATTTCCTGGTAAAATATTTTATAAATAAATAAAACTGAAATAATAATTCTACAAGCAAAGGACTACCCTACCAATGAACAAATTGCAAGAACTCAGGAACTCCGCCCTTCGATAGGTAACAACAGTTACATTACAAAAAAACCAAGTAAGACCTTTAGGAGTCTTTGTGAATGACCATGTTACCCTCACATATCAAGTCAACGCATGTCAATTCGCAAGGACTTTTTATCCCCGGAAGCCACCATAGCGGAAGAGTGTGAGTGCGTTCCAGCTGTGCTTTCCACCGTCTGCTGTCCGGATGCGGAAGCAGTGAGCGCCCTGATGCTACAAGCCCTGCTGCACCCGACGGGAGGTTTTTAGATGTTTTGTGTTTGTCTAAATTAAATTCTAAGTGGTTCACTTCCACCCTTTCTATATTTTACTGTCATTGAGGAGTTGTCTAAGAGCCCTGGCAAGAAGACACTCCAGCAAAAGAAACGTTGGGATTCCAGAGGAAAAAAGAAAAGAACCCTTTGAGAAGCCTGCACTCACAGAAGGTTGTTTGAGTATCTATGCGGCATAATTATTTTATATCCAATTTGCACAAATCCATCCCTGTGTAGAATACACCTTAAGGAGTGCATTGACTGAGGTCCATCTGTACCCTTGTGCATCTATGAGGTGTGAGGTAAGTCTGGCTACATTGCTAACCAGTCTGCCTTTTTGATTTTGTTTCATTTTTCTTTCTCTACTTGTATTGATTCGCGCTCCCCTTGTTTTTTGCTCCCACTTTAGTACTACAGTAGCTTAGCTGTGGTGTGGTTTATAGCCAAACAATTTATTCTCTTCAAATTCTACTGTACAATGAGTTTTAATATAAACCTATTATGGTCAGTTAACAAATTAACGTTCTATAAGTTGCAGACAAATGCACAAGCTTAATGAGTTATGTAATGGTTATGAATTGAGCATGGCTTTCTCTGATAAATGTGATAAAATTAGTGTAGGGCATTCTATAACATATACTATGGTAATCATTTTAAATCATGGATTGGAAAAATCTGGTCGTCTGGTCGCCCGGCTGCTTAAGATTTAACTTGTGGCGCAAATGCTGAGTGCAGTGTTGACTGACCTGTTAGCCACCGCTGCGACCATGATCAGGCGCACTGTTGCAGTGATGACTGACCGGTCTGTCAGCACTGCACCACTTACTCTGGCATGGGGGTGAGAAGGAGGGAAGCGATACACAGGGGGAGAGCAATAGAGGGGAAGAGAGAGACGTAGTGATCCGGGACCTTCCCATCCTCGCTCTCCCAATTGTGACTGTATAGCTGGGGATGGGGGAATGGAGAGTGATTGTCAGTGTCAGTGAGTGTGTGTCACTGATACACACTGACACAAAGCCATTAATGGTGAAGTAGATGAGGTTTGGAGGGGAGGAGGGGCACAAGGATTGGCATGCTACAATTATTGATATAGGCAGAAGCAGTTATTGTTGTATCTGAAACCTTCTCCAATGCAGTCATTGAAAATTAAATTGTGCTGGGTCATTTAATGTGAATGGATTTAGAAGGATTATTGTATTTGATCATGCAGTGCAGTAAAATAATTTTACAACTCACATTGCAAATAACTATTATAACATTTTAAATCAAGAGGACTCAAATGAGTGCTCAATATGTAAATTGACAATTCATAAGAGGGATTGTTTTCCCAGGACCATTACGCAAAACACACACCATCTGCTAATTTTGTCAATATAAAAGTATTTTAATTTGATCTCACCAAAGGTTATTTAGAAAATTTTCGTATGTACAGTATGTATAGTTTTATTTATTTTGTGCCAACAGTTTATGCAGTGCGTTACAAAATTATAATACAGGAGAAATAAAGTGCAGTATAAACAATGGGTATAAGAGAGGCAAGTAAATTACAACATAAGGTAAATGGAAATTGTGTAACTAAAAGCTTACAATCTGAGTGGTAATTTTGGATATTTACAGACACAGTAAAGTAAGAGTAAAAGTGCATTTATTAATAGCGCAATCTGAAGCCAATAATGTATGTGTAAACAATTCAATTTCATTTTCAGTTGGGATTCAAAAGGAAAAGAGAAGATATATGACAAATATGGAGTGTAAGAGAGCTCCATAGGTAGGAAGAGATGAGTGAAAAAGCTATGACGTACAGATAGAGGACTGTGGTACAAAGATGAGACATCTTTGGGTTGAGAGTAAGATGTGAGTGGTATTTAAAGAGAGATCAGAGTTGATCTTACAGGCCTTGGTGGCTGAGCCTGATGTTCCCTCAGTACAAAGACTGAGGGTGAGCACGCTCATCCCGCCATGGGAGAGACTCATAGCTCTATCTTCCTCTCTTCACCAAAGCAGGAAGCAGACTGTCTTACTTTGCTACACCCACCTTGAAGACTCAAGAAGGGACAGGCTCATGGACTGTACCTATTCCTGATAGGCTTACACAGGCCATGAGTCACCACCTTACTTCCATCACTCACAAGAGGGGCATAAGGGGGTCAAAAGCCCATAGATTTAATCTTAATAAAGATATAATGGGACATACCCTGTTACAAGTATAACTTTGCATTTGAACTTTAAGGATGCATTTGACATATATTATATATTTCCAAGTGAGCATTATGATCTTGTATTTTTCTTTGAAATATGTATAACATAATAGTCTAATTAAACATGCTGCTAAAACCTTGCTTTCACATTTATGTCTGTTTTTATTTAACATAACAATATAAAATTAGGATGTAATTGCTTCAACTGCTGAAGTGCCTTAACTGCAGCAGATGGAGCAACAGGATCCTCTTCTAGCACTTCATCAATATTTTCAGAATTATTCTAGTCACAATATTACAACTCGTTTTCTTTAAATAATATCATTGAATGAATCCAGTTTGCTTGTATTAATTATAGACATTTTAAGCACAAGCTGGTCCATTTATAATGAATTTGTTATTTATGTAAAAGCTAAAAAAAAGGTATTATAGTATAATTGATAGGACATGTTAACATTTTACAGTGTTTTCATTTACTGTAGCTTACTTAAAATGTCCAAGTATTTAATTTTTAAATCCCTGTAAAGATGGATGGTTAGACATATTAATTACTTTACACTGAAGCTTTTATTTTGATCAGTACATTTTCATGGTTACTAAATACAGTAGATGAACTAAAATCAAAACAATAAACAAAAAAGATTGGTACTGCTATTGATAGACTTATAAAAAGGTCTTCTTAAGTTTCAACTTTTCTATGATTGCTCCTTTGTTTAATTGTACTTTGTGTAAAATCGACAAAATAAGAATTGGGCCATGCTTCTTCAATTCTATTTATTGTGCTTCAAAATATGTTAAATTGCCCATAACCTCTGGATTTTAACTATACAGCTGCGCCAGCTTTTATTCTAAAGCCTCGCACGCCGTACCGCTCTGAATACCGGGTCATGATGCGCTATGTTTTCCAACCGTATAGCAATTGACTCGGGTTTCTATCAGTTTTCTATCGTGCGCAGAATCCATTTATCGGGCGCTGAAAATTGCATTTTAGCGTTGTCTGCAGTACCGTCTAGAAACTCAAGTGGGTAATCACCAGCTGTTGTCTTAAAAGTCTAATAGCAATTCAACCTACACAGTACAGCCATACAGTTCTGCAAGTCTGTGTGTGTACTGTACAGTAATTGTAATTTGAAGATTTATATTTAAAGCAGAGATTAACGTTACGAGTTCATATAGAAACTTTTCATACAGGAAAAGAAGTACAGTATTACAAAAATATAATATATTTTAAATATTTTTTTTCGCGGATTGGAACCTTGTTGAAACGCATACTGTATGCGAGTCATCACATTTCTATATGTATTATTTATTAAGCAATATTTTACTAGGCTTGCGCTTCTTTTCCTACTGTTTTTATTTTATGCGCATGCGTGTTTGTCTCATTGGAACCTTGTTGAAACGCATAAGCGTGTTATCACATTTATGCGCATGCGTGTATGTCTCATTGGAACCTTGTTGAAACGCATATCCGTGTCATCACATTTAGGCGCATGCGTGTATGACTTCTCAATCAATAAAGTTTTTTGTTTCTCGACATGGGCTTGCATAACAATTTTGGCTATTCTGAGAATCAATCACTACTGTAGCGTTTTAATTCTACACTAGTCATGTACATACTTTATGAGGTGGGTGGCATACTGTGATTTTTATTTGGGGGTGTGGGGCTCAAAACATTATGATGCCCAGGTGAAAATATTTCTATTATACTGTAGGTCCATCGAAATCCCTCCATTTGCCGTTCTTCGCTTATTTAGTTTATTTTCTGAGGAAAAATAAAATATTATATATTTCCGTTATTGCTTTATAATATAATAAATATATATAAAATAATGTTTTTACTCCAAAAAAGTTGAATTTTTAAAATTGTTTCATTGTTTCATTGTGTCACATTTTATAAAACACACAGCACATTAAGTACTGTATAACATTTCACATAATGGTTCCTTCAAGAAGGTTACAAGAATTTGAATTAATGGCTCGGGGTGGGGGGGAGGGTGTGTTGATAAGCGGTTGCATTACCGTTGTCTTGTTACTGTAGTAAGACTTTGCGTGCGAGGTGGGTGGGGGTGGGGATGTGATGATACGCATATGCGTTTCAACAAGGTACCATGAGACATACACGCATGCGCCTATCTGTCCACCAATTTTTCAGTATCTACTATAGAAACTGCTCAGCCAATCATACTGTATTGCTGGACTACATTTTCTAGAATTGTGAATAAAATAATAGAACTAAATAACCATGAGCAAAGCAATTGATTACAGGAGAACGGACTGATCTGCAGTAACTAATCAATTGTCTGTGTGCATGATGTATTGATATTTAAAAAAAAGAATAAAATACGGCAGCTTGAACTGCAGGTAGTGTAAGTAATACACGTACTGTAGTATAATACAGGTACTGTAGTTACTGTAGTAAATTATACTGTATTTACCTTCATTATAGACTTTGCAAAACAGGTGGTGATGAGCCACTGTCAGTCCTGTAGTCTTCATTATACACGTTGTTGACAGGTGACAGCGGGCCTGCTACACCTGTAAATGACAGCTGATGAAGCTGGAAATCTTTTTGGTACATGCAAGCTTGCTGGTATCTGTACGTGAAATCAGGCTCAGGCTGGAAGTTTTGCAGGTATCCTGGCGGGGACAGATAGCAAGGGTTGCCGGTCACCAGGTTTTCACTGACGGTCGGACTGTTATTTTAAGCCGGTGCAGGCGCAGGTGCAGGCGCTGTTACATTGCTGGCCTAGGATTGACGAATCCTATTTGGATTTAACATGACCTTTCTCCTTTTTGAAGTCTCCATGATCAAAGATACTGGAAAAATCTGGCACCACACATCAATACCCTCCTCTAACTCCGTGTGCAGGGGCAATATGAAAAAAAAAACACGGATCGCTACTTAACTATTTCCTTATTGCACGCTTCCACACACGAGCATCTGGTGAAAATTGGTAAAACATACAGGACACCTGCAAGCTCATATTGAACCCCCAAAATAACCACAACATATATATAAGCATATAAGTGTCACATAGGAGTGCTACTGAGCATGGCGATATATTTAAAACCAGAGACAGAACATGAAACACAGACAGAGCTCAGTGCACATCCAGTGAAATTTATACACGGTACAGTGCCTAAATATATATGTATAGATATCTATTAAATAAAATGGTCTTTTAGTTTAACATTTTGGCCAAAGTGTTGTAAGCCCCTGAGCCACTACACGGCAGACCACATCTCAAGGGTCCCTAACACTAATATAAATTCTTAATAACCTGTGCATTACCAGGAAGAATGATTTATAATAAATCTGTCAAAATTAGTTGCATAGTTCTAAGTCTGATTGAAGCTTTTATTAACCTGTATATTACCAGGAAAAGCACTCTGTATTAGATTTGTCACAAGCAAGTTCCCCTGAGAGTGGGAGATGCTATGGAGTGAGCTTTTAACCATTTATATGTGGGAGCGGGTGGGCTTCAACAAGATAGGAAGAGCCACCCTCCAATCAGCTAAGACCAGCTGAACAAGAATTGTAAAACATAAAGGACACCTGCAAGCTCATATTGTACCCCCAAAATAACCACAACATATATATATATAAGCACACAAGTGTCACATAGGAGTGCTACTGAGCATGGCGAGATATATTTAAAACCAGAGACAGAACATGAAATACAGACAGAGCTCAGTGCACATCCAGTGAAACTTTTACATGGTACAGTGCCTAAATATATATGTATAGATATCTATTAAATAAAATGGTCTTTTAGTTTAACATTTTGGCCAAAGTGTTGTAAGCCCCTGAGCAACTACACGGCAGACCACATCTCAAGGGTCCCTAACACTAATATAAATTCTTAATAACCTGTGCATTACCAGGAAGAATGATTTATAATAAATCTGTCAAAATTAGTTGCATAGTTCTAAGTCTGATTGAAGCTTTTATTAACCTGTACATTACCAGGAAAAGCACTCTGTATTAGATTTGTCACAATCATACTGCAAGCAAGTTCCCCTGAGAGTGGGAGATGCTATGGAGTGAGCTTTTAACCATTTATATGTGGGAGGGGGTGAGCTTCAACAAGATAGGAAGAGCCACCCTCCAATCAGCTAAGACCAGCTGAACAAGAATTGTAAAACATACAGGACACCTGCAAGCTCATATTGAACCCCCAATAAAAAGTTTAAAAAAAAGTTAAAAGTCATAATTTGAGATAAAATATTGATAGATTTGACCAACTGTGGCCATTTTATCATCTGTTGCATTAATTGCAGAGCATATTACAAAAGCATATGTACAGTCAGGTCTTTTACACACGTACTGCGGTGTACTCATTGCTTCCGTCCAGCGATGGTGCAGGGAGAAACAAATAAAAAAGACAACGCGCATTTACTTTTTATTATGAAACGCCTAAATTAATACAGTAACTTCTTCAGTACCAAGGTCAATTCACAATGGACCACTGTGTTTATTTTTAAACACCTGCAAGTCGACACATTACTGTAGCACATGTACAGTAGTGTACACATTGGAGTTCATTACAATTCATGAATATCTGCCACCTGGCGGATACGCGAAGAATTGCCCCCAATTAAATTTGAACCATTATAATTAAACAGATCAACCGCGAATCAACCGCAGTTCAACCGCGGGTGTCGGGCGGCGTGAATGCAGCATTTATTGCGCGTGGCATTCAGGACATGGAACCGCAACGCACCCGAGAAGTTTTAGAATAAAGGCTCGCACAGCAGTACATCTTACTACTTATCATGTGCAAGTATCACAAGGTACAGGAGTAATTATTATAATGTTACATAACTAAATGATTAATCTAATAGTTAGCAAATATCATTATCCAAAATTATCAGGTAAACATTGCCAATATTTAAATGGTAAACTTCACAAAACAATTGCAAACATTTAAAGTCAATGAACAGTACATACTGCACCGACACACTTTATTCGAGCAAATACCCAGTATGTACCTGGCAGATACCTGGAATGCGCCGCTCCTCACCTCTGACAAGCCCCGTTGCGTTTGCCTTCCCAGCCTGGGTTCATGCCTGGCTGACGGGCGGCTGATCTGTTAAATGATGATTAGGATTTAATAGGCTGCAATGCTTCGCGTGTCTACCAGATGGCATAAATTCATGAATTATAATGCAGTATATATATATATATACTGTGCAGTATTGCAGCCAGCGG